>CAJVPS010001642.1:0-14669 GCA_910591765.1 Ambispora leptoticha | reverse complement strand
ATTATTATCTCTCAAAATAATATTAAAAACTAGTAAATAGAAGTAAAATAAAAATAAAAATCAAAAAAAATATCTATCACAAAAGAAAGATTCTTTACTTAAAATAAAGTCTTAAAGAAATTAAAGCTAGAAGATAAAGTAGTTAAATATTTATATTATAAATACTTTGTAAATAATCAAACTATTTCTAAAGCTTGAAATAAAAATAATAAATAATATTATTCTGATTACTTTGCTTAATAATAATTTAATTATCTATCTATAATTACTATGAAATTCAAGATGAAGTAAGATATTTTCTTGAAGTAATCTGAAGATATAATGAAGTTAAATATTTTTGTAACTATATTGAGTAATATATATATATTTAATTATAATAATAAATAAAAGAATAATAAAACTAAAGATAACTTCTTAACTATTATAATATAATAACAAATAAGTATTATCTAGTTTTAACTAGTTATAACTTATAAAATTTTGAAATTGTAATATATTATAATAAGTAATAAATAAGTATCATATACTTACTATACCATCTCTAAATAAAACTATTAGAAAATTAAGAAATAATAGTAATCTGCTTAATATTTATCAATAATATAATAAAATTAGAAAAATAATATTTGTTTAATATATTATAGAGTATAATAAAGAAAAAAAATAATATATTAATTATAAAAAATCTAAAGAATTATTTATTTAAGAAATCTTTCTGATTATTTATTAATAACTAACTTTTTCTTAAAGAAAATAACTTGCTTAATTAGAATATATAAATACAAAGCTTTATAAGAAATATTTGATTTTTTATAATCTAAAAACTTGTGATGATTATATATAATCTGAACAAACTGAAAAATTACTAGAAGAAAATTATTTAATATCTGAAAAAGAAGAAAAACAGATAA
Organism: Ambispora leptoticha; assembly: GCA_910591765.1. Lineage (NCBI taxonomy): Eukaryota > Fungi > Glomeromycota > Glomeromycetes > Archaeosporales > Ambisporaceae > Ambispora > Ambispora leptoticha. The sequence goes on along the minus strand of CAJVPS010001642.1, from coordinate 13,758 downwards.
TAATAATTATAACTTAATTAAAAAAATCTTAAATAAATATTTTATTATAATATTACAAACTATACTCTAGAAGGTAGATTTTACTATAAATATAGTTTATAATAAGTTTTGAGGATAAAAACTAAATTATTTATAAAGATAAAGAGAATTACTATTATTCTAAAGATTTTCTAGTGCTAATACTTACAAGTATTATATTAACACAAGACAAAAACAAAATAAAATAAAAATATAAAATCAAAATTGTAATTACAAATACTAAACTAAGAGGTGATATCAAAAACTAAGTAACAAATACTTAAAAACTAGTAACAAATATTAAAACAATTGTAACAAATGTAAACAAAACTAAGATAACCAATATCAAATAAAATAAAGACAATAAATACCAAACAAAGCTTTTGCATATAGGAAAGCTTACCAAATCTTTTCCAAATAGAGGTAACAAATATTAAATCCAAGCTTTTGCACATAGAAAAGCTATTAAGAATCTTTTCAATCAAAATATAATCTATTATGATAGAAGAGATAATTAAAAGCAGGATATCAAGATAAGTTTTCAAAGAAAATTACAAGATAAGTATAACTCAAGTATTTTTAATGACAATTACTATTCAAGTACATTTATTTTAGATCTCAGAACAGAGATATTTATACATCTTTAAGATTTTACAAGTTTTTATCTAAACTTATTTATTACTCTAGATTACAATTATAATCTTTAGAGCAAAGTATCAATAAATGAATAAGTAAAAATAAGAGATAAGATATATATGGTAGGTTAAATGATAATACAAATGATAAAATAAAATAAAAAAATAAGATATATATTCTAAAAAGAAAAGATAAAAGATAAAAATAAATAAAATTTGTTGATAAACTATTTCTAAAATATTTCTGAACTGATATTAGACTATTTGTGAACTGTTATTAATTTTGAGGCTAATTATTCATTGATAATTCTAGAATATTGCAAAAATATTGCAAGAATATTGCAAGAATATTATTAAATTATAATTGAATCTATAACTAATATACTAATTATATTATTCAAAATTACATGTTTCCTAAAGATCAATTAATTGATTAAATTTTTCATGTTCAAAAAATTATGAAATTAAAAAAATTTATGTTACTACGATAATAATATTTACTTAAAAATATCTATTATATATTTAATTTACTTAATAAGTTTAATATTATTTCAATATTTATCATAAATAATTTTTAAAATTACTATAATTTCTATTATTTTAAATTATTCTTAAGTAAATTAATTATCTTAATTAAAAAATTATTTATATATATATCTTAATTCTATTCTTTTTTATGTAAAGAATAATTATTTTTTGAACTTTATATAATATAAAATCTATTATAAATATAAAAACTAACTTATTATATATTATTTAAATATATTATTATAATAAATTAATAAGTAAGTTTTCACTTAAATTCATCTTAATGATATAAAATTGAGAAAGACTAAATTAATGAAAAAATAAAAAAAGAGTAATTAGACTATACTTTTAATAATAACAAAGATTTCTAAAGCCTGTACTAATATTTATAGATATTATCTTTCAAAGGGTAAAATAAATAATGAAAAAAAGAAATAAATTAAGAAAATTATAAAAATTAGCTTAGTGAAGCTATTAATAATTAATATAATTCAAGATTTGAAGTAATTAAATAGTAAAACTACTATTAATCAAAGAAGATTATGACTAAAAAAAAATAAAAATTAAAGTATGAAAATTAAATAACTAAATAGAAAAAATATAGTTTATTTATAATAAAAATCTTCTACTCTCAAAATAATAAAATAAATAAAATAAAAAGAATATAACTTATTTATAATAGAGATCTTTTACTCTTAAAATAATATTAAAAATTAAAAATTAATATAATATTATAATTTAAATTAAAATTAACTTTATATAGTTAAAGAAATAAAATCAAGTAAGAGAAAGAATATTAATATAATTAGAAAAGAAATCTTTTAAAAAGATTATTATTATTATAATAATAAGCTTTTTAATTATATTTTCTAAATAATTCAATTCAAAACTACTTATTTTAAGCTGAAATAGCAGATTCTTTTATATGTTTTTAAATATATAAATTATTATAATATTACTAGCTAAATATATATATTATTATTAAAATACTAATAATATAAATATTAATATTAAAAATATAAATGTTAAAAGATATTAAAAAATTAAAGAATATTTGAGAATATTGAAAGATATTGAAAAATATTAAAAGATATGTATGAATATTGAAAGATATAGAAAGATATTGAAAAATATATATGAATATTAAAGATATATATGAATATTTATAATTATTATTTCAAATATAATTATTCTACTAATAATTAAAAATGATCTTTTAATATACTATTCTACTATATATATAAAAATTATATTATATATAATCCAAAAATATAGATCTCAAATAAAAATAAGATATAACATTTAAAAATAGAAATATGATAATAAATATAGTAATAAAATAATTATATGATATAAAAATAAGAATATTTATAAGATAAAATTAAAATTATAAAAAAATATAATTTTACATAATCAAGAAAAATTATGAAATTAAGAAATTTTATGTCACTATAATAATATATAATTCTTCTTTAGAAAATTTTTACTTATATAAAAATTAATTAATAATCTTCAATAGTTCTTTTTTATTTAAGTAATGTAATTTGGTTGATGTAAACACAAATAAATTATTAAATACTTCTTCAAATTTATAAATAAAAAAGATTTTTTAAGTAATATTATATAGTCTATCATGTATATATTTTTTAAAAGAGTTTTCAATATACTTTTTAAAAGAGTTTTCAATATTCTTCTTAAGTTCTGATATATCTCTTAAATATTTATGTAGTTGAATCAAAAGTATTTATTCAAGTTTATAATATCAAGTTATCATTTAATTATTACTATTTAATAAGTTATTATAAAGTGAAAATATTACTTCTTTAAGTTTTGTTAATCAGTCTTTCTTATAGATAGGTTTAATATTTTCAGATATAGAAATAGGTAATTTATTTTTAGTATATATTTTATATTGAATTATATTACTTTGATCAAGTTAATATAATTCAATTATAAAATATTAGCATTATTTTTTAATAGTTAAGTAAGAAGTTATTCTTATTTAGCAGTTAATTTTTATTATTAAATAACTTTTTCTTCTTATTCTTGTTTTAAGAAATAAATATAAGCTTCTTGATAGTTAATAGATCTAAATATAGCTATTTCTTGACTAGATTATTCAAGTTCTTCTTAAATGAAAACTGATTTAAGTTGATCAATAGAGATAAGTTATAAAAATACTGATTATATAATTTTTTGATTAGATTTAATAATATAATTATCTTTTGAATTATTTTGAATAATGATATTAATATTTTCAATATATTCAGAGTCAATAGTTCTATTTTTAATATTGATTTCTTGTTTAGTAAGAAATGAACAAGATATTACTTGATATATAATTTCTATAATAATATAGATATCTACTAATATAATTTGATGTAATAAAATTCTGATTGCTTCTTTTTTAGTATAATAAATATCATAGTTAGTATTGATAAGATATGCTTTTTCTAGTAGTTTTTCTTTATCTTGATCATTATAAACTTTGATTGCATAGTATCTATCATTTTGTTTTACAAGAGTATCTTTTAAATAATTATTAAATTATTATAAAAGTTTATTAAGTATCTGATAAATAATATTAAATTTTTCTTGTATTTCATTCATTTTAAGTTGAGAAGATTGAGTTAAAATAGAAATATAATTTATTTTCTTAATTATTTTATTAGTTATTACTTTTTCTTAAATCAGTCTCAAAATTATAGAGCATTTTTCTTTATCTACTTTAGCTAGAGATTCAGATTATATACAATTATCATATTTTTTATTATCACAGGGAATTAAGTATTCTTGATAGAGTTTTATATTAATATAAATTCAAATGAGCTAGCTATTATCTTTAATTAAAACTAAGTTATTGATAAATATATTAAAATATTTTAGTAGCAAAGACTTCTATAGAATTCTTATAGATGATTTTATAAACAAGATCATTTTTATATATAAAGTAAAATAAGATTATCTTGTCAATTTCATTATAAATTTTTAATAGTATTTCTTATTCTCTAAGCTTATTAATTATTCTGATATTCTTTCTTTATCTTTCATAATTAAACTAATAAATATATTAATATTTATAAATACAGAAGTATTTCTTCTTATAACTTTTAGTAATAAATATATAACTGAATTTATTATATTCACTATATTAAGAGTAAATAGAAAGATTCAATTATTTTTTTCTAATACAATTATTATAAGTAGTTGCTTTTTCTTTATTTATTTTAAAATATATTTCAGTATAATATTAATTTATATATTTTTTATATTCTCTGTATCTTTTAATTTGAGAGTTGGAGTGAATTTGTTGTGAAACAGTTTGATATAAATCAAAACTTTGTTTTATTCTTTTATTGATAAAGAGTTCTTGTTTAACCTCATCAGTTTAGTTTTTATTTGTCTTGAATTCAGCATGAAAAGATTTATAAATTTTAATTATTATTCAGTCAGCAAGATCATTATAATATTAGTGATATTGATAATTAGATATAAAGAGATTTCTATGACATCAATATTAACTATTTAATTCTTGCTAATCAAATAATTATCAATTATTTCAATTATATTTTTGTGTGAATTTTTTATCAAGTCATTTAAAATTTTCTCAAGTATATTTCTTTCATCTGATTTTGATTTCTTCTTATAGGCTTGTGCTTTATGAATTCTTTAATACTTTAAATAATTTGAAATAATATTTTTCTAAAGTCAATATCTCTTAAACTTTGATTAGAAGTTTCAATAGAAGTTTAAACTTCTTTATTAATGATTTTAATACTATCATTATCTTGAAATTCTTGTTATTTAGAGTATTCTAATCATAATATTGTCACATGAGAAAAGTCTTCTTTTCTAAGTATTATTTCTCAAATTTACTTTCAAAATCTTCTTCTAACTTATTTTTTTCAGAACTGATATCTTCAATATTGATTCTTCTCTATTATAGATAAATTTAATTAATACTTTTTCTTTCTAATTATTATATTCAAAAGTTAATAATTCTTTTCTGATATTAATATTGACTTTGATTTTATTCAAAAAGTTCATTTCAATAATTATTAAATATATTTTGACTTTAATAATATCTACTTTAATAGAAATTATAATTTTATTAATATTTAAAAGTAGATTATCAATTATTCCAAGAGATTATTTAGATATTCTATTTATATTAAATATAGAAATATTTGAACTGCATTATATTTTCAATTTCATATCTTTAATAAAATTGTATATAGTAATATATCTAGAGATATCAGTATCAATAATTAAATCAATAATATTCTTTCTAACTTTTACTTCATATCAAGCAGATATAGTTTTGAATTTTTATTCAAGTAATACTCTTCTTTTTTTTTTACTTGAATATTATAGCTCAGTATATTTCTTTTGATAATTGAGTTTTTTATAAAGAGATTTGAATAAGTTAAGTAACAGTTATATTTGCTTTTTGTTGAGTCAAATCTTTTAGAATATCATATAGTTCAGCTATAATAGCAAATATAAGTAAAGTAATTTTGCTTTTCTTTTTGCAAATAGTCTTTTTAGCAAGTTCTTCTTTAAGTATTTTAGATAATTTAGCATTATTTATATTCTAATCAAAAATAATTTCAAAAGTATTTTCTTGTTCTTCTTTTTCATTATCATTTGATTTCTTATTTTTGTTAACTACTTTTTTATGGGATCAATTTATAGATCTAGTTCTATAAGAAGTAGTTCTGGAATTTCTAGATTTTCTTTTAATAGCCAAGTATTCATATATATCAAGTAGCAAATTTATATTATTTAGTTTGATAGTTAATGTTTGAATATTATCATTAAGAGCTTGTATTTGAGCTAGTAATATATTTTGATTATTATTTGCATTTTAATTATTGTTAGTATTTATCTGATTTGATAATATATTATTTTATTATTGATTATTTTTATTAGTTCTTTGATAATTATTTCTAAAGTTATTCTAATTATCCTGATATGATTATAACTAAAAATAATTAGAATAAATATTATCTGGCTTATTATAATTATAATAAGTAAAAACTGATTTAGGATTTTGATTATTAGATTTATAATCTGAGTTATTTTTATTATAATTTGATTTTTTATTGATTTTAATACTTTATATTTGCTAATTGAGATCTTGAAATACTATCAAAATAACATTTAGTATTAAGTTATTCTGAATTTGAGATTAATAATCTTCATGAGTTAATATATTTATATTTGCTTTCTTTATATTCTTTATAATTTGTATCATATTTAGAGAAGTTCTATCAGCTAAGATCTGAATCTATTTTCTAATCTCTAGTTTTAATCCTCTCCTATAGATTTGAATCTTATATTCTTCTGAATATTTATTTTTAGGATCTACTTTACAAAGTAGATTGATGAATTTATTTGTATATTCTTCTATAGTATTGATCTGTTACAAAATTTTAATTTTATCTTGCCATTAATTAATTCTTTCTCAAATATGAAAGTGAATTGTAAATTGGTAACTAAAACTATATAATTAATCTTGATTATTATTTCAAGTAATCAATTAGATAGTATTATTTCTTTTTCTTTCATCATATTACAAGACAGTAGCATTTTCTAAATATTCTCTGACTAGTTATATTTTTCTGATATCACTAATTTCATTAGCTTGTATAATAATATTAAATTATTTAAGTTACTCAGTTAAATCCTGATCATTTTCTTAGTATTTTCTGATAGGAATAATAATTTTTTCTATAAGCTGGACATTTTTGATTAATCATTAATCAGTAATAAAGATGGAAGTTGTAACTAGTTACAACTTATCATAATTTTCTGATTAGCTATTGTAACTTTATCATAATTCTTTGATTGATTGCCACAAGCTGTAACTAGTTGAGGAGTTATTTTTAATTAGCAAATACTTCAAGAGCTTGAATCAAGTTATCTAAATTATTTAATTGAGCCATTTGATTATCTTCTTCTTTTTTTATTTGATTATTATTTTCTAAATTAGTTTGAGTATTTTCTTCTGAACTAGAATAATTATTATTTTCTTTTAATTCAGAGATTAATATAAGTTATATAAGAGAAATAGAAGTATTTTCTGAATTTTTAGTTTCAGAATAATAATTGTTAATGTTATTATTATTGGATGAGATTCTTATTAATATTTGTAAAATAAAGTTTAATATATGAATCTTTGGTAAAAATATTCAATCAAGTTAAGTTGTTCTTCTTGGATATTGATGTAATCAAAAATAAAAGTATTGACTAATTATATTATTCTTTATCTAAGATAAGTAATATAAATTTCACTCAGGTCAAGTTGAATTAATTTATAGAATAATAAATAAGTAATTTAATTTATTAATATTATTCTAATACTTTTTGTAAGTAAATAAAATATTCAAAATTGTAATGAAAAATCTAATTGAAGAGGATGATAATAAGAGCAAAAGTATTGAAAAGGTATTTTAACAAAGTAATTAGAAATTTGATATATTTCAAGATGATAATTAATTGATAGTCTAATAAAGAATAATAATTAGTTATGAAAACTCAGAACACAAATATTTATCAATTAGGGATAAAGAAAGAAAAAGATATATATAAAGAAATATAAAAGAAATATAAAAAGTATATGAATATAATAAGAGGTATAAAAAGGATTTTTCTTCATAGAAAGAGTATCAAAAATATGTTATAGTGAATTAATAAGTAGATTTTTACTTGAATTCATCTTAATAATATAGGATTAAGAGAGATTGAAATAATTAAATAATAAAGAGAGAGAAATTAGATTATACTATTATCATAGTAATATAAAATTCCTTAATTCTTTAATTTTTCCTTAGTTATGAAATATTATATTTTATTATAATTTCATTTATATTATTATTATTTCTATTTTTCTATATTATTTAACACTATATTTATTATTACATCTTTATTTTTAATACTATATCTTATTTTTGAGATATATATTTTATCTTGTAATATAATATTCATGTACATAGTAAAATAGTATAGTAGAAGATTATTTTTAATTTTTGATGAAATGATTATATTTGGATGATGATCTTAAATGTCTTTTCATGTTCTTTGATATCCTTTGACATTCTCTTACATTTTTTGACATCCTTTGATATTCTCTCTCATTCTTTCATATCTTTTCACATTTTTCCATGTCTTTTAATATCTTTTCATATACTCTAATATTCTTTAATATTCTTTGACATCTTTTAATATACTTTGATGTAACCTATTTATAATTATTTATATTATAGTACTTTAATTATCTCTTATATATTAGATAGTATTAACTAGTAATACTATAATAATTTTATATCTGAAAAATATATAAAAGAATCTGCTATCCCAACTTGAAATAAACAGTTTTGGAAAGAATTATTTGGAATATATAAACTGAATTATATTAGTATCTTTTCTTAGTTTTAAAGAATCATTTGAAAAATATAATTTTATATTAGTACCCTTTCTTTTACTTAGTTTTATTCTTTTGACCATATAAAGTTAATTTTGGATTTTTAGATTATAATGTTATATTAATTTTTGATTTTTAATATTGTTTTGAGAGTAGAAGACCTCTATTATAAAAAAGCTATACTTTTATTTTATTTCTTTTATTATTTTAAGAGTAAATAACCTCTACTATAAATAAGTCATACATTTTTATTTAATTAGTTACTTAGTTTTTATATTATAATTTTTACCTTTTACTTTAATTATAGTCTTCTTTGATTAATAGTTTACTATTTAATCGATTCAAATCTTGAATTATATTGATTACTAGTGATTTCACTTAGTCAATCTTTATAATTTCATTGATTTATTTTAATTCTTTCTTTATTTTATTACTCTTTATTAAGACAATATCTGTAGATATTGGCACAAATCTTAGAAATCTTTGTCATTATTGAAAGTATAGTCTAATTCCCCTCACTTTATCTTTAATTATTTCAGTCTCTCTCAACCCTATATTATTAGGGTGAATTCAAGTAATAACTCACTTACCAATTTGCTATAACATATTTTTAGTATTTCCTCTGTGAAGAAAAACCCCCTCCATATCTCTTTTTCTATCCATATATTTTTATATTTCTTTAATTATATCCTTTTCTTTCTTTATTTATAATTAATAAATATTTGAATCTTGAGTTTTCATGACTAATTATTATTCTTTTATTGGATTACCTATTAATTATCATCTTGAGACATATCAGATTCCTAATTACTCTATTAAAATATCTCCTTAAGACTTTTACCCTTATTATCATCCCCTTTAATCAAATTTATTATTACAATTTTTTACTTTTCACTTATTTACAGAATATATTAGAGCAATATCAATTAATCAAATCACATATCTGTTATTCCAAGAATTAATTCAACTTGATCTCAGTGAAATATACATAAGCTGATTGAAATAAAGAATAGTACAGCTAGTAAACACCTTTATCTTTGACCACATCAATACTCAAGAAGAATAACTTGACTTAATTGAACAACTTTATTAATAGTTTATTCATCAAGACTTTACTTTTCAATCAAAAACACCATCTGTTAATAGTGATATTGACAAATACTATTCTGAAACTAAAAATTCAGAAGATTCATCAATATCTCCAGAATAATTTATAGTAACTTCAGAACTAGAAGAAACTAGTAGTTCTTTAGAAGAAGATAATCAAATAGAATCAGAAGAAAATAATAGCATACACTTAACATCAACTGAAAATAATGCAAATTCAGAAGAAGAACCTGATCAGAACATCATGGCACAAAATCAACTCCAAGATTTAAATAAACTTATCATCACTCTTGGAGCTTTGATTAATAGTATGGCTACGCAGAATAACAGGTCAATAGAAAAGATTATCATTCCTATTAGGAAATACAGAGAAAATAATCAAAACCCAACTGAATGGCTAAAAGAATTCAATATTGCCACTTAAGCAAATGGGATTACTGCTACTAGAAAAATACAACTTGTAAGAGAATATCTAGAAGGTGTTATTATCTTATGGTATAATGAAAGAAGCCAAGATAATGCTATCAGACTAATAGCATAGAATGATAATAATGACCAAGATCATAGTTTCTGTTATCAGTTTGCTGCTCACTTTAGAACTAGAGAAAGAATTGATCAATGGTAGGATGAGATTGAAATTCTACAACAGATCAGTACTGTGAAAGAATACACTGATAAATTTATCAATCTACTTTGTAAAATAGATCCTGATAATGAATATCCAGAAGAATACAAGATCCAACTTTACAGAAGAGGTCTTAAATCAGAGATCAGAAAATGGATACAGATCTCTACCAATGAAACTTTCTTAAATATAATTCAAGTTATAAAGAATGTAAAAAAAGCAGATGCTGATATGCCAACCTGAGGATATCATCAATCTCAGATCCAGGATAATTTAATACTAAATGCTATATTAGTAGCACTTCAAGATCTTAACTAACAAATAGAAAGTATTAAAATCAATAAAGGATCTAATTACAACAGAAATAGTTTAGGTTATAGATCTAATAATCAAAATCCTAAACCAGTTTCAACTTGCTATAATTGTGGTGAGCCAGGTCATATCCATCCTAATTGTTCTCAGTTATAATCATACCAAAATAATCAGAACAACTTTAAAAATAATCACCAGAGAACTAATAGAAATAATCAGTAACAAAATAATATATCACCAAATCAGGCAAATACTAGTAATAGTCAAAATACAAATAATAATCAGAATGTATTATTAGCTCAAATACAAGCTCTTACTGATAGTATTCAGATATTAACTGCTGAATCTGATAATATAAATTCATTACTTGGTACATATGAATACTTGGCTACTGAAAGGAAAACTAGAAATTCCAGAACTACTCCTTATAGAACTAGATCTGTAGATTGACTCTGTAAAGAAATAATTAATGAAAATGAAGAATCAAATGATAATGAAGAAGAAGAACAAGAGGATATTCCTAAAGTTATTCTTGATTAGGATATAAATAATGCTGGACTATCTAAAACTCTTAAAGAAGAGTTTGTCAAAAAGATTATACGCAAAAAGAAAAGTAAAATTACTTTATCAGTACTTGCTACCATAGCTGAACCTTATGATATTCTAGAAGATTTAACTCAATAAAAAGCAAATATAACTGTTGCTCAACTTATTCAAGCATCACCATCATAAAGAACTTAATTATCAAAAAGAATACACCAAGCTACAATACTCAAGCCAAAAAGAAAAAGAAGAGTATTACTTGGACAAAAGCTTAAAACTACATCCATCTGATATGAAGTGAAAGTTTGAAAGAATATTATTAACTTAATTATTGATACTAATATCTCTAGATATGTCACTACACATAACTTTATTAAAGACTTAGAATTAAAAATCCAACATAATTCAAATATTTTAATGTTTGATATAAATGGTATATCTAAATAGCCTCTTGGAGCTATTGATAATCTACTCTTGAACATTGATGGAATTATAATTCCTACTAAAGTAGATATCACTGAAATAAAAATATATTCAGTAATTGTTAGAATAGACTTTTTGAATAAGATCAAAGCTAATATTGATATCAGAAAAGAACTCATAACTTTTGAATATGATGATCAGAAAGGGAAAGTGCCTATTAAATTTATCCATGATGATAGAGAAAAACTAATATTTGATGATACAACCTTTGAAGAAGATGAATCAGATGAAGATTCAGAAAGTGAGTTTGAAAAATAATACTTGGAAAAGAAGACTTTTCTCATGTGGCAATATGATGATTGAGATACTGTAAGCTCTAGACAACAAGAATTTCAAGATGATGATAGTGTTGAAATCATCATAACAAAAGTCTAAACCTCTGTTGAAACTCTAAAACAAAACTTAAAGGATGTTGACTTTGGAGATATATCTTTATCAATTATCTGAAGTATTAAAAGAACTTATGAAGTACAAGCTTATCAGGAAGGAATCAAAATTAAATAGAAGAAATATATATGAGAAGATTTCAGATAACTTGACAAAAAGTTTACTCAACCTTGTAATTGGAATAACTAATGGTCATTTGATTGACAAGGATCTAATAGCCAATGTTAGTGCTATCGAAATCTCTTTATGTCTAATCACCAATGTTATCAATGCTATAATGAACTTGCTACTTGAATAACAATCAAAATTCACAAACCTTTCTGTGCTGAATTGAAAACTAATAAAGATTGAGCTGATAAAATTGAACAAGAACTCTTCATTAATAAAAGAGTTAAGAAAAGTTTTAGTACATATCAAGCTACTTCACAACAAATTTATCCCAACTCACAAATTGAAAGATGTTGTGAATGTGAAAAATATATTAACAAATATTATACTGAAATATATTTCAAAATGAATGGAGAAAAAGCAATTGTCTGTGATAATTGTATTAGAGAAAAATAATTAAATCTTCCTACCTGTTCTTAATATAGTGAATGGAATGAGCCAAGAGAAATGTTTATTACTGGAAGTTATCAAAAACAATACTTCTGTACTTATGAACATCAATGTGTTTATTAGTTTAATTATGGAGGATGAAGAAAGAATATCAAAACAATTAATAAGCTTAAAGATTGAGGAATACTATTGGAAATTTATGATAAATGTGATGAAATTGGCAAAGCAATCTTATCTCATTTTATGTATAAAGATGATTTTATTCATGAAATTATTTATGAGAGTTTTGTAGAAGTCTCTGCCACTGAAATATTTCAATACATCTATTAATAACTCAGTCCTAATTAAAGATAATAACTTGCTTGCTTGAATTATATTAATATGAAATTCTGTCAAGACTACCTAATTCCTTGTGATGATGACAAATATAATGATTATGTATAATCTGAACTCTCAGTTAAAATCAATAAAGGAAAATACCCTATGACTTTAGAATCAATCTCAGAAGAAGTAGTAACAAATGAATTAATTGAAGAAATTAGCTTTATACCTATTTCAACTCAACCTTCTCAACTTGAACTAAATGAAATATATGAAAGATTCAATATTATTTATCAAGTTCTTAATAAACTTTCTTAGCAATTTGATAATTATTTAAAGGATGCCCCTGTAGAACAAAATAATAATTACTACATAATCAAAATTTATAATGATCAAGATAAAAAAACTACTAGAGAAAGCACATCCTAATGATGCTGGATATGATATTTATTATACTGGTAAAGAAGTGATCAGAATATTCTTGCATCAAGTTGTATTAGTAGATATATATATTATCATAGAAATTCCTGTAGGAATTGTATGTCAAGTAATATCTCATTCATCTCTTGCAAAACAAGAAATCAATATTAAAGATAGAACTATTAACTCTGGATATACTAAAAATATCAGTATCATCATTCAAAATGATTTAAAAGAAGATTACATTATTGAACCAGATCAGAAAATTATCCAACTCATATTTCTACAACTAGCGTCTATTGATTAACTTAAATCAGTTTCTACTAGAGAAGAACTTGGATAATCTAGTTGAGAAACAGCTAGATTTGGATCTACTAACTATCAAGAAGCTTATA
>CAJVPS010001641.1:0-14671 GCA_910591765.1 Ambispora leptoticha | reverse complement strand
TAAACCATATATTAATCATCCTGGTTTTGATATGAAGTATGCTGTGTCATATATATCACATTATGGTGGAACTTATGTTAATAAACTCAATCAAATTTTTGATAATGAGAGATTATTTGACACTTTATCTACTATAAAACAGAATGAAATGCCTGTTCAATGAGCAATATGAGTAAGAATTCCATTACAAGATTTGTTAAATTCAGGAAAATTTAGTATATATTATCAATATTGTTTATTTATGTCATATGGTAAAGGTAAATTTAATAATTTTTATTATCATAGGCCAAGAATCCATAAAAGTCATATGGCTATTTGCTTTGATTGCTGGAAACTCATAAAAATTGATGATGTAAATTCTAAAAAATCATTTCATTTTACTAGACAAAGATATATTGATCATCTCAAACCTAAAGATCTGATGCAGAAATATTAGAACCATAAATATAATAAATCAAAGACTAATTTTAGAAAAGCAAGAATTATACAAATAGCTTATCAAAATTATAAGAATAGATCTGAATTATTAGCAAAAGCTTGAAATGCAATGAGAAATAATGATACTTCTAATAATAAGAAATTTCTAGGTTTAACTACTTGTAAAGTGAAAAATTCTCAAACTCAAGATCAATTCAATCAGTGGAGAGCTGCAATTTATAAAGAATATAATAACTCATAAATACTTAACTTCTTTTATAATAGTAAATATAAAGAATATTATATTCTATATGATTAGATAGGTAGAAAGAAAAATCAATTACAAGATAGATTTAGTAAGCATCTTCAATAATTAGAAGTGTAATATATTAATACCTATTACATCTATTTATTTGATTATAACTATTTTTTTCATCGATATATATTATATTTCATAATTTTTTGCTTGTAAACTTTTTGCATGCAAATTAATAATTAATATTTTACTCAGATTACAATCCTATTATAGTGAAACTTTCAAAAAGTCTGATCAAAAAGTGTATCATAGGCTTTTATATCACTCTAGATCTCCTATTATATTAGAGCAAATTTCTGAAAAGTATAATTGAATTGAAAATTATTTACCCTATACATTAGAAGTATATGAAAAAGAATTAAATAGAAAGTATAAAAAACAAATTCAAATTATAAATTCACTTGAAAATTTATCATATAATAATAAAGCTAGTATTAAGACATATATAGACATAATTAATCAAGAATCCCAAAGTCAAGATACTATTCTGATTTATATATGTGATCAGACATATAGGTATTCTTGCTTTATATATAAGAATGAGATTAATTACCAGATTAAGAAAGAGATCAATATTTTATTTTAGCAATTATTAAAATACAACAAAAAAACTTTTGATAAATTTATATAAGAAATTATTATAGAATATGAAAAGCAGGTTAATGAAAATAAGAAATTATGATGTGAGATTAAAGAAAAGAAGATAGAATTACAAAAGGCTAAAAGATTCTTAGAAAATTTAAAATCTCATTCTACTTATTAGAAAGATCAAGAATTTAATTCTAACCTTTTCTTATATATAAAGAATCTTCTTTTGCTTTGGTTAAATTAATAATAATAAATTCTCTATCTTGCAAATTTTTATCAAGTATATTGATAATATCATGCTATTTTTTTGTATATCATCAGGTGATGTTAACTAGTTCATTATATATCCCACTATTATTAAAGAGAATAATATAATCAAGATTTTTTCTTATTAGTTTAGAATAATCAAAAAAGCTTTGTATTATGTATATTGAACTGATATTAGTATGTCATCCTTCACTAAAATATAAAGTAATTTTATCTTGTATTTTTTTAGACTTAGTATATAAATCTTCAAATACAACTACTATTTCTCTTTTAGAAGAAAAATTATTAATTTTTGGTATTTTATCAGGCTTTATTACTTAGAATGTAATATTTTCATAATATAATTTTGAATTATTTGTAATTATTTTATAATAATGTTTCAGATATTTATATTTCAGTTCATTAATATGATGTTCAATCAAAACTAAATCATCATTTTTAATATATTTTATTTCATCTTTTTTCTTATTAAATAATCAATATATTTTGTTTTTAAATAAAAGATTGATAACTTCATTAGTTTTTCCTGATCTGGTTCATCTACTAATTAATAAGTTAAAAGGCTATTAGAATGTACTATTTAATGAGTTAAATCTTTCTAGATTATTATATTCATCAATATTTAAAATTATTCTTTCTACAGGATCTAGCTTTTCTATTTTCATATTGATCAAGATAAGTAATGCTAAATTATTATATTAAAAAATAATGATCTTATAAGTTTATTTTTTGTATGATAAATAGCTCTTCTCTTGTAATTTGCTTTTTATATAAGAAAATAAATCTGCATCATAACTAATTTCAACAAGATCTATATCTTGCTTCTTGCATATATTTTGTCTTTTTTGATCATGTGCTCTTTGTGAATCTAAGTTATCTTGATTTTTATGATATAAATTATTGTGATAAAAATGCTAGACTTCATTATACTTTCATATTAATTTTAGTTCTTCATTATATCTATCAAGTCTCAATCTATTCAAGAATTTTGATGCATATGATAAAAATTTTTTATCCAGTAGATCCTCAAAAATATATCAATAACTTTTTTCATGGATATGATAATATAGGGAATACTATTCAAATTTTGTAGCTATTAATAGATATGGATATTCTTACTAATGCTTTCTATTTTCACGAAACCAGAAATATATATCAAAATTATTTATTTGATCAATTTTACCAAGATATTTTCTGTTATGCTTTTTAGCATATGTAATAGCTTTAGCCATTTTATTAATAATACAAATGAAATTAACAAATCTAGAATAAATATTTTTTTCTAATATACTTTGAAATAAATACTAAAGTTTTTCTAAATCTACGTGTATAAACTCTTCTTTCATAAATTTATGCTTTAGAGTATATTCATCATCATTATCTTAAAGATAATATAAAACTAATTCATTTTTCATTACTATAATTTTTTGAATTTTATGTAAAGAAGATGAAAATATCAGATTCATAGTAAAGATAGCTCCTTAACTATTACAATGTGATAATAAATAAAGCATTACCTAATTATAATTAGTTGTGACTTATAAAATTTTAGAGTTACAATATATTATAATAGGTGACAAATAAGTATTACATATAAAGATAGTATAGCAAATATATGATACTTATTTGTCATCTATTGTAATATGTTGCAACTTCAAAATTTTATAAGTCACAACTAGTTATAACTAGGTGATACTTTATTTATCACCATGTTATAATAGTTAAGGAGCTATCTTTAGTCATATACTTGCTACATCATCTTTAATCTATAGTCCTTTTTTGATTTTTTATATCTTTTTCTCACTCTGTATTAGCAAGTAGGTAATAAACTGTATCACCTTTCTTCAACTTATTCTTCTCATATTTTCCAATAGGATATTTATATTTTGTAGATGATCTAAATTTAATCTTTTCTAATTTAATAACTTTTATTAGTGCTAACTCTCACTTCAAGAATCCAGAAGCTCTAATAAGATGTATTGAATAATTATTTAAATAATCTATTACTTCTAACAAATACTTAATTCATACTCTTATTAATTTAGAATCTGAGAATATACTTTCAACATTATATTAGATTTTATAAAGTATTTTCGTAAATATCTTACAGAATCTATCTATAATTACTAGATCTCAATAACTATATGTGCTAATCAATCTAATTATTACATTATATTCTTCTATTATTTTACTTATCTCATCTATCTATTCATACTCTTGATCACATTGTAAAAGTATTGGCTATACAAATGGATTTGATAGATCATTATAAATTTTTTTAAAGATTTTGGCAACATCTGAGCTATTTTTTGATGTAAGAGAAATAGTGTATTTAAAATGTGATATAACATTTATAATAGTGAGTGCCTATTTATATATCTTTTTATTAATAATATCATTTATAAGATATAATAAATTATATATATGTATATAATTTAAATATAAAATTTTATCATAACTAACTCGTGAAATATTTTTTGATAACAGAGCATACTTTTACTATTCATTCTGATTATGTAATTATTTACAAATTTTTTTATATGAAAAGTTATATCCTTTATCTTTGATAATATTATATAACTTTTGAGAGTTAGAATGATAATTATACAGTGAACCCTGTTAATCTGAATCTCATTAATTCAAATTCCCTGTTAACTCGAATTTTTTTTCAAAAACATTTTCAGCAATAATAAAATTATTCTGATAATCCAGATTCTACTATTAAATCTATCTAAACCATAAACTGAAGGACTTTTGATAAGCAGGTATATTAAAATTATTCTGATAATCTGAAGTTTTTTATAATCTGAATTTTTTGCTGTATAATCTGAAGAAAAATGTAGTACAAATTTTTTTGAACCAATAAAATTCTAGTTTCTTTAAACGTGTATAGCATTTATAATCAAAATCATATTTTACATTTACAATGCATTTAAACATGGAAGCAACTAATAAGAGTTTAAAGTGAATGTCTGAAAGTTATGAAAGTCCCCAAAAACAAAAATCTAAGCCTAATATTCCTAAAAAAAGAAAGCATACATCTCTTATATTAAACCAAAAAATTGAAATCTGCAAAGTGAAAGAGAATAATCCAAGAATTAAAAATGTTAAACTTGCTGTTTGCTATAATATCAGAGAATCAACAATATGTGATATTTTTAAAAAAAAAGAATACTACCTATCATTGCAAATTAATAATTATACAGACAGTCTATATAAAGAACAACCATCAAAGTATCCAACTGTTGAACAAGCTCTGACACTATGGATTAATCAGACAATAGAGAATAATTGCATCTTGTTAGGATATATTATTTTTGCCAAAGCAACTGATTTTGCTCAACACCTCAACATTGAAAATTTCAAAGGTTCAAATAACTGATTAGACCAGTTCAAGAAGTGCTACAATATTCAACAATATACTTGATGTGGTAAAGTAAATTCAGCACTATTAGAGGAGCTTCCTCAAGAATGTAATAAATTACAAGATCTTCTAGCCAGTTGGGATTTAAATAATATTTATAATTGTGATGAAACAGCTCTTTACTGGAAACTAGAGCCTTCCAAAACTCTGGCACACCATCCAATTGCCAGAACAAAAAAGCCAAAAGACTGAATTACTATATTACTTGCTTGTAATACTACAGGTACATCAAAATTAAAGCCTGTATTTATTCATAAGTATAAACTTCCAGGTGTATGCAAAATATCAGAAAAAGTGACTTGTCAGTTAATTATTATTGGAACTCAAGTACTTGGATATAAAGCTCAATTTTTTTTAACTGGCTCAGTAATCTTAATTCTGACTTGTGAAAAAAAAGACAATGCATTCTTCTTTTATTAAACAATGTATCGGTGCATGCTTTGGAAGAAGGCTTTTCATTTTCAAATATTGTACTGCACTACTTTTCACCAAATACAACAGCTCACCTACAGCCTTGTGATACAAGGATAATTTATTCTTTTAAGATAAGCAAATTTGATATAAATTCTTCTATTTCTAAAAAATTAACTATTTTATTAGGCAAAATATTGCCAGATTCTATGCAAAGACCGAATTAATGCATATGATGCATATGTAAAAATGGACATTCCCATATCTGGACTTACTATTTTAGATGCAATAAAGTTTATAGCAGATGCTTAGAACTGTGTTGAACCAGCCACAATCACATCATCCTGAAGAAAGACAGGAATTATTCTATAAGTGCTAAGTAGTATTAACGAGTTTTTTCATTTGCTGCTTGATATTGAAGAGGATGATGAAGCTATCCAATGCTTAATTGACCAACTTCAATTACAAAATCTCTTGATGACTAGAAAATACTTAGAAATCGATTTAACATTACAAAGTGAGGATATATTAGATAATGACACGATTATTTCTCTGGTTCAAGATGAAGAGGCTATTAAGGAAAAAGAAGAATTAGAAACTATCCTACTCATTATAATGTCTACTGATATAATAGAATTAATTGATAAGCTTACTTGTTTTTTAATGCATGGAGAAGTACAGGTATATATAAGTGATAAGCTTCTTTCTGAATTGAAAAATGTAAAGATGGAATTATGTTAAGCAATTATAGATGCCAAAAAACAAATCAACATTAGCAGTTTTTTAGAATCAATTGATTAGCATTAGTACTAAGTGCTTTTTTACTCAATAATACCTAATACTTTCTATAATAAAAAATATTTGTTTCGAATAACTGCATTATTATTATATAAATATATATTTTAAATTAAAAATTATTAGCTTTTATTTATTAAAATACGTTACTAACAAATAAAACTATTTTCTTAAATACATTGTACTTCACTTAGTATATTATTCCGTTAATCCAAATAAGTATAATGCTTTTATATAATCTTTGATTTACATAGCTATCCTTGCTAATCTGAAAACTCCATTAAACTAAAGAAAAACTGCTCTACAAATGACTTTGAATTAACAGGATTTACTGTGTAATAGGTTGGTAAAAAAGTAATTTACAAATTAAATTTAACTCCTCATCTGGATTAATTCTAATAATAGACTTGCTCAATTTACTTATTTTTGATATTACTTATTATAGCAAAGTTAAGAGATAAGATAATTTAATATATTATAAAAATAGAGACAGAGTCTTATTACTTCATAATAATCATAATATTTCATAGACTCCAACTTCTAATCAATCAACTTATAAATTATTTACAAATAAAGAATTCAAGTTAGAATAAATTAATCAAGAACTTCAGATGATATTATAATTAGAGATAGCCATTAACAAGTCAAATAAGAAATATATAAAAAATCTAGAATGTAAATATATCAGATATGAGAATGAAATCCAATCTCTTAAAGAAGAACTGGAATGTCTTGAGAATATTTCAGAGAGGAAGAAAAGGCCAATTTGAGATCAGAAATATCATCTCTTAAAAAAAGCTTATATCAAGCTAAAAAGGAGATCTGAGATAAGATATTATATCAATAATATAGAGAAATAATTACAAGAATTAGAAGAATGGGTTTAAAATCTAAGATATAGATTTAAAATTATTTCTTTTGAAAAAGCTTTTCAAGTTTATATAATTCAGAAGAGAAAGATACAGATATAACTCATATAGATCTCTTTATATATATTAGAAGAGGGTTAGATTAACTCAAAAATTATTTTATAGGAGGTATATCATTAAATAATCAAGTTAATATTATTCAAGATATATATGATACTTTAAATACTATTAGGGCTAATTATCAAAGAAAAGATCAGGATTTAAATAATATTACAAATCAACAAGATAATAGAGATACTCAAATAGTCCAGCTACAATAGAATATCAATTTCTATAAATAACAAAATATCATTTTACAAAATCAAGTTAATTAGCTTACTCAAGAATAAGATATCTTCCAGAATGATCCTACTTTAATGATTATAGCTTATAATAATAAATAGAAGGAATGTTATTGCTAGTGGGAAGTTGCTCAATAGTTAGAAAGAGAAATACAAAAATATATAGATATTTTATTACTTGAAAAGCTTGCACTTAATTTTAAATTTTAAAGGTGTTAGATTCATAAACAAGAATTATAACAAAAATATGATATATGAGATATTTATAGTATAATACAAGCTTGATATGAGATAAATAATCTAAACTCAAATATATTCTTGAAATTATTTATAAGGCATTTATTCATCACTTAGAACAGGAGCTACAATAATATCAGACTGATAAAGGATTATTAGAATATAATTGAGATTGAATATTTGATAGATATTACAATAAATTTAAAGATCAAAAGACAAGTCATATTAAGTAAAAAAATAGGAAGCATAGTTTACAATAATTAATTTTAAATTTACAAGCCCAAATTTTATTACTACAGAATAATATATCACAGAATTATAATAATAATCAAACAGATATAGTGAATTATGAATTAAAAAAATTTCATGAATATCCTACTGAAGATTCTAAAGAATATATTGAAGAATTTAGATTATAGCTTGTAGATTTTGGAATAGATATAAATATAGACTATGTTAATAAAATTAATACTCATGATGTTTTTATAGCATCTCTCAAAGATAATACTAAAGATTAGCATAAAAGAATCATCCATGAAAAAAATTGAGAATTGAGAAATTTACTTAATAATATAATACAAGCTAATTTAGGTGTAGTTCAAGAGTGAATAGCAGTCTAGTTAGATGTACAAGCATTAAATTAGACAAACAGACAAGCTGATAATATTATAATTTCAGCTCATACAGTATTTGATAAAGATTAGTTCTTTGTTGATGGATAATTAACTAATCGCTTATTCAATACATCCAATACTAATATAGATAATACTATAATTATACCTGATATTTGACTCAGACAAGAATTATACTGGTTTAGAACTAATTATTTTACAATTATTGTGGAGAAATAACAAGTATTTTTTGGTTTAACAATTCAAAAAAGTGATCTAGTTAGCTATTTCTATTCTAATTTATGTAGATTAGCTAGACTTGCTGATATTAATGAATAATAAATTTGATTATAATTTCTTCATGGATTTCATCCATTAACCAGATAGAAATTTATTATTTAGAAATTGAAAAATCTCTAGATAAGTTACTTCTAAAACTTGAAAAAATTAAAAGATATATAGCAGAATAATTATCTGAAACTTACCTATATTCAAACTCAGATTCAATAGTCAGTAAAGATCATAAAAAAAATAATTACTCAAATAATATGGATATAATCAAAGAAGAAATCAAAAATCTAGTGAAAAATATTATGGCATCTTTACTATCTCAATCTGTTTCATAAACTATCTCTTTTAAATCTCAGGAGAATCAGATCACACTCTTATGAGATGATTTCAAAAAAGTTATAGCTAGTTTGAAGAGAATTATTGCTAAAGAACAGCAAACTTTAAAGAAACCTTCTGGATCAGAGAAATGAAAAGCTAATGATCTTGCTATGGATCATTTTTTAGAAAATTTAATAGATGATCCAGATTTATCTGGAGAAAACTATGATTATGATTCTGTTAAAGATTTGAAATTATAATTTGAGAAGTTAAATATTAATCAAGCAAAATTAGCTCAAATAATACATGCTATTTTAAAATCTTCTTAATATAAATATTCAAAGTATAATAAAACAGATCATAATTTTTGTAACTATCCTAAAAATAAAAAGAAAAGCAAGTCCAGATATTCTAACAAAAGCAAATCCAAGAAAAAAGATAGAGTTAATTTTGCTACTAAAGATTCAGATTCTGAGTTTGATACTAGCTCTTCTAATAATAAATTTAATTCTAACTCTAGATCTAGTTCTGGTTTTAAATTGGAATCTGATTTTAAGAATGACTTTATTAAAGTTAAAATTATGAAAATTATCAATACTATCAATATTGTTAAATTAAAATAAAAGTAAAATGGAAGGCTAAATTGGATAAATCATTATCTAAAAAGTCTAGTTCAAAGAAATGTTCTTTACAAAAAATACAAAAAAAATCAGGTATGATTATCAATTCACAAATTCAAAAAATTATTCTAGCTATGTTTAATGATTCAGAGATTATAGAAATAATTAAAAAAAAATATTAATAATATGAATTTATTTATTGTAAAATCTGATTTTATAAATTTTCAAGAGCTAGTTCCAGAAATACCTGAATTAAATAATAAAGAAGAGATACTAAATAATCCTATAAAAATTGATTTTATCTATTAGAAAGAACTGATAATTAGTATTGTAACTATATCAGTTAAAATTAAATACTTAAAAATTCTAGCATTGGTACTTGATAGTAGAGATGAACCTGCAATTATATCAAAAGATATTATTAAATGTGTAGGTGAAAAAATAGATAAATCAGAAAAATATAATCTCAGTGATATTATTACTATTTTAATGAAATTTATTAGCATCACTTGTAGTTTATCAATAATATTTCCTCCAGATTTTACTATACATAAAGATTTTGTAGTTATTCAAGTTCTCAAATTAACATTAATATTTCCAAACCTACTTCTTAAAAAATATAAATATGCTATAGATTAGGATAATGATAAAATGAAAATTCATTATAATAGAGAAGATTTTATTATTCTGGTTACTATGCACAAAGTCAAGAATAAACTTGAAGTAAATTATACTACTATATCTCAGAATGATAATTCTTTGGTATTTAATCAAATTTTTCAAGAGATGAATAATGATAAGAATAACAATATAATATTGGAGAAATGACATATCTCTATAGGTTTTAGCCTAGATTCTGATGATCTGTCATTAAAAAAAAATGTATAAGTTATGAGAAGTTAGAAAAATTATTATATACAATACTTGATTCTAATATTAAATTAATCAAACTCAATAAAAAGTTGTGAGTTTGCCAAAGACAGTCACATAATAACTATAAAATTGAATCTGATAACTTAAATGAAAAGATTACTAATATTGATATAAAGAAAGCAAAGATAGATTAATTGAAATTCAAAATTCTTTCTATTTCACGCTCAGCTTCTGTTTTTTTATGATTATATTTGATTAAAGTATATAGATCATCTCTTTCTCTTACTTTTTTTATTGATTTATGAATTATAGATTTATTTCTAAAGGATCTGACTATAATAATATTAGGTAAGTCAGAAATTCTAATAGACTTTAATCTTGATTTTCTATTTTTAACTCACTTATCCAAAGTGATAATAAAATTTTTAGTTATATTAGCTTGGTCAATATTTGATAAGTGTGATTCAGGTATAGATAAATTCTGATCTGAAAGTATCATTAAATCTGATATAGACTGATGCCATTCAACTATATAAACTTCCTCCTCTCTCTAAATTTTATAGAAATAACTATTTATCATAGAATATTTATCTCTTAACTTTTTCAAGATATTAGTTTTAGATTTTATATCATGATATTATATAATAAATTTATAATTTACTAAAAATAATGTGAATATATCAGATCATATATGTTTAATTATGTTGTTTTTATAATATTCATAATATCAATAATATTAATAATTTATTAAGAAAAAAAAATTTATATTATATGCATAATATATATAGTATCAATAATTAATATGTGTCATATACATAATATATATAGTATCAGTAATTAGTACATATAGTATGTATAATATATATAGTATATATAATATATATAATATAAATATTTAGTGTGTATAGTAAGCTTAGAAAGCTATTACTTTGTAATACATATTTTATATAATATTAAGTTTTTCTGTATTTTTTTTATTATATTATCTATTATTTGATATGACATATGTAAAAGATCTTGAGGAAGAAATATATTATATCTTTCAATCTTTTTCTAAATTATGTAATTATAATAGTAAATTGCAGAATAAATACATAAAATAAAAAGAGAATTTTGATCAAGAAAGAAAGAGATAAGATTAGAATAAAAAGAAGTGGAGTAAAAAACTATAAGAGACTAATACTAAGATTTAAAAATTATGTACTCATGATCTGAAGCTTATTAATAAAACTAGATATTTACAGATTGAAAATACTCACAAAGATATCTCTCTTGTGAAATCCAAGACCAAGTATGCTATAAAATTAGAGAAGATTAAATCACTTTAAAATAGGATAAAATTATTAAAAGATAAGCTAGATTTATCTCAAAAAGACTCATCAAAGAAAGGGTTCAAAATTGACTCTCTCAAGTCTAAGATAGTTGAATTAGCTTTAAAAATTAGTGAATTAGAACATCTGAAATCTGAGGATATATCAATACTTATAATTAATAAAAATGATAAAAAAAATATGATCAAGTCTGATAATATATCTGCAGTTATTGAATCTAACAAAAATCTCAGATAATATTTTATACATAAAAAAGTATTTAATTTTTAAAAAATAAAAAATTTAATTAGATATTAAATTATATATATTTCTTATAAGAGATTTTTATAATATAATATATTAAATAAAAATAAAAAATATATATTAAATTAAAAAAATATTATTTTTAATTAAACTCAAATAATATATAATATTTTTTTTATTAAAAATATTATTATATATAAAAAAATTTAATAATTTATTAAAAAAAAGTTAATTAATAATAATTAGCTTAAATTTTTAAAAATAATTTAAATAAGAATTTTAATATAATAATATTTATATTATATTATTAAATATTTTTATATAATATTAAATATAATTCAGTATAAAAATATTTATATCTTATAATAATCTTAATAAAAATAAATTTATGTTCATATTATCATATTTAAATATCTTATAATTTATAAAAAATATGCTAATAATGCATTTAGTTATATGTTATGATTTAAAGATCCAGTGTAAGGACTATATCTAAATTAGATATATAGTGTCTTAGCTTTTTAATTAATTTCTTGATGAGGACCAGATTTGAGATATATAGTATCAAATTGTTAACATAATTGATAATATATCAAAGTATCTGATGATAAGATATGTAGTGTCAAATTACTAACTATATAATTCATTCAAATATCATCTGATATAGTACTAAATTATTAGCTATTATAATATACTTGAATATTGATCAAGAATGAGGAATGTAGTACCAAATTGTTAATAATTGTTAGCTTCACATAATTCATTTAAATATCACCTAAGAATAAGATATATAGTATCAAATTGCTAACTATTATAATACACTCAAATATCAATTAAGAATGAGATATATAATGCTAAAATAATTATTAACTTCACATAATTTATTCAAATATCATCCAAGAATAAGATATGTAGTGCTAAATTATTATTCTTACTTGGTAACCTATCAAAATATAATTTTATTATATATATCTTTTATCTATAATAATTATATCTTGATATTCTATTTTTTTCCTCAAAATAATACTTATTTAGTGACCTATCAAAGCATAATTTTATATATCTTTTATCTGTAATAATTATTTCTTGATGGCTTACTTTTTTGCTTAAAATATTACTCACACTGAAAAATCTTTGGTATCTTATCAAAGCATAATTATATATATTATATACATACTCTATTTCGAGATACTGGTATTTTACTCTATTTTATTTGAAATAGTACTTATACCAAAAAATCTTTAGTGATCTATCAATATATAAAAATAAGATATATCATATTTGACCTATCAAAATGCAATTTCTGTATATAGTATAGTTTTACTTTAATGATTTAAAAAATATATTACATTTGACTTATTAAAGAACAATAGTATAACTTTTCTATAATAATTTTACTTTGGTAATCCAAGAATTTTCAGTATAAGTTATTTCTACTAGTACTATTTAAAGCATACTATATATGCATTATATTTTATAATATGATTATTTTAATCTATTACTTATCCAAAACTGTATTATGATCAAAATTATGTAATATAAAAATAGTCATCAAATATCTCATATATTTTGTAATATAACTATTTATCTTATCCTATATATCAAATTTCCAAGATCACATGATTCTATAAATTTCTGTGATTTATCTTACTCCTATATTAGAAGTACTTATCCAGAACTTTATTTCAATCAAAATTATGTGATACAAAAATCTCTTTATATAATTCAGATATTAAAGTATTAATTTTTAATTTGAATTTTTTCTTATACTTATTTGTAAGAGGTAACAAAAATTCTTTACCTAAAATATATGGCTAGATAAATATAGTAATATACTTTCAACCAGAGTATTCTACTTAACTAGATCATATTATTTTGAAAGATTATGCATATTTAATGAAAGTCATAAATTAACTTTTTAATTCTTTTTTATGTGAAGTAGTAGAGACTATTCCAGAAAAGTAATCTTATCCATATTCTTGCACTCTTTTTTCTTTTTTTCTCAAGTTTAAAAAAAACTAATAGTTATTTTATATAAAATATCCAGAATCAAGTAATAAAGTTCAAATACATAGTCTTCATTATCTGATCTATATATCCTATAGCCAATCACTTTTTTTATAATCCTTTAGGATCATCTCTTTGGATCTGTAAAGCAATGGCTCTTCAAGTCTACCTATATTCTATGTATATTTCAATATCATAAATCACATAACTGCAATAATTAACAGAATAAGAAAAATATATGTTGATAAAGATAACATCAACATGCTTATCATAATAGGAATCACTCTTATTCCTTCTATTGGAAGAGGTAAAGTTTCAGAATCAGGTCTCATCTGAGAATTTGATTTAATTAAAGTGTATATTTATCAGAAAATTTTCAAGAGTACAGTTTTATATAGATCTTCAGGTCCAAAATCTACGTAAAATTTTGAATCTGACAATAATTAGTAAAGAAAAAAATTAAAAAATCTATACAGATCTGTAATAAAATGTAGATCTGCACAGATTTTTTAATTTTTTTTTTAAAATTCTATGCAAAACTTTGTAATGTTAGTTTCAAGTAGTAATAGTAATTTTAAGTAACTATAGTAATAGCAATTTCAAGTAACTATAGCAGTAACAATTTCAAGTAACTGTAGAATTTATAGATTAAATAATAGTAAAGATATTTATTTTATTGTAAATTATATATATATAATAAAATACAAATTTA
>CAJVPS010001640.1:0-14673 GCA_910591765.1 Ambispora leptoticha | reverse complement strand
AAGATAATTAATCATATAATCTTTTAAAAGTTATAAAAGTAAATAATTAATTAGAAAATTATTAATTTAATAAATCTATAAATTAAGTGTGATATATATGATTAAATTAATAGAAGAATAAGATTAAATATAGATAATAAAATAAATTAAAAATAGAATTAATAATAAATTAAATTAATTAATATAAATTTCTCATATACTTAATTTAATAATAATTAGTGATTATTATATTATATGCTATAGCTATATTATATATTATACTACTTCTATTATATCACACAAATAAGTAATTAGTTACAATATTATCTTAATTATTATTTAATAAAATATAACTAAATAATTATCTAATAAAAAATATAATATAAAATAACTAATATTAATAAATTATAT
Source organism: Ambispora leptoticha (assembly GCA_910591765.1). NCBI lineage: Eukaryota > Fungi > Glomeromycota > Glomeromycetes > Archaeosporales > Ambisporaceae > Ambispora > Ambispora leptoticha. The sequence continues at coordinate 14,283 of CAJVPS010001640.1, read as the reverse complement.
ATAAAAAATCTATATTATAATAATATCAAATCTAAAGTATTAGATAAAATAATTATTAATATAAATAAAATTATTAATTAAATTATTAAATTAACTTTTTAATCTTTTAATTAATATAAAATTTTAATAAATAAATTAAAATTTCAAGAAATATCTAATTAATTTATAAATTTATAAAAGTATATAAATAAATCATCTTTAAAAGTAATTATTATAGTATATAAAAATATCTGATTTTTTTAATTTTTTGTAGATTATATATAATATACCAAATTTTTCTAAGTATAACAAATATTAATTATAATAACTTTTATAGATTGATAAAGTTTCTATATCAGATATTATATATTTATAAATTTTTAAATTTCAAATATAATTAATTATTTTGTATTGATATATTTATATTAGTTTATAATATAGATTATTTAAAACTGAAATAAATTAATGATTTTTGAAAGTTAATAGCATATCTTGTAAAGATGAAGAAAAAAAGTTTACTAATTTATAACTAAGTTGATTTATCAAACTCTTTATTTATCAGAATACAAATATAATTTTAAATGCTATTAAATAATCAAAAATGTGAAAAATTATTTGATTTTAAATTAATTTTTAAAATGCAAAAAATAATAAATCAATATAAAAGAAATAAGTAATTATAAAATGAAAAATAAAAGGAAATGATATTAAATTAATTTTTAAAAATGAAAAAAATATAAATTAATATAAAAGAAGTGAATAGAAAAATAAAAAAAATGATATTAAATTAATTTTTTAAAAATACAAAAAATCTAAATAAATATAAAAAATAAAAAACTATAACTATAAAGTAAAAAATAAAAAGAATATAACTAATAATATAAATATTATTAAAAATCAAAGATATTAAAGTTTTTTCAATTTATATTATTTATAAATTATAAAATATATTTGATTCTAAATTTCTAATAATATTTATAATAATTAATATTTCATTATTAATTCTTGAAAATATACAATAAAATTTATTAATAACTTTATTAGTCAAAACATAAGCTGATTTATTATATATTGTTAAATATTTATAATACAAAGATTAGCTAATATTTATTTGATATTACCAAAATTCCATCAATAATTAATTGACTTTTGTATTGTATAGATTTAATAATATATAATTCTGAAGAGTTTAATTATATATTACAGCAGAGGAAGATGATGAATCATATTCAAAGATAGCTTTAGCTAAACTTTGAGAATCAGGTTTTGGCGAGACCGCACTAACATTAATGGATTTATTCATTATCAGATGCTCTTTCGTGGTAGGTCCAATAGCCGCAACTTTGATCCATTTCCAAAACCTTAGATTTTTTAATGCAGGTAATGCTAAATCAACTCCTGATGGACTAAAAAACACTACCCAATTGAATGGTATTCGTTTTTCTTTAACTTGATTAGTATTTAACCCATCATTATCATAAGTATTTTGTAATTCCCGAGTGAAATCCGGTATACTTGTTGATTCGTAAACCGTGAGTTCTCGCAGATTGATGCCAGTCGGTTTGAGTTTATTGACGAGAGTGTCAAGATGTTTATCGCCCACAAGAAATAACAATGACGATGTAAATATTTCAGTGGCATTATTATCCTTATTATTAGTGTAAAAGTCTACAATGAAATCGGCTAGTAATTCCGCATTTCCAGATTCTTTTGCTCCAATTGGAGTAAATCCAAGATCTCGTGTCGCGATACTTGCAGTCATATTACCAACCACGAAAAATGGCAGAGATTTCCACTTGATTTGAATTTCGTGGGATATATCTGTTATAATAATAACACGTCAATAATAATACGAAGAGACAGAACCGGTCTTTTTACAAGAGAAAATGTTTTTTCATTTTTATTACCATTTTCTGCTGCTTTCCAAGCCTCTACAAGTGCCTTTACGGCACGTTGACTAGTCACCACAATACCCCAGATTTTTGAGGTATCAGGTCCATTTTTCAACAACGTTGATAATTCTGGCATATTAATTGACTTAAATTGTAAAAGAGGAAGAAATTTTATTTGGTAGTTGTATGCAGCGAAGTGTTTTTCATAGGAAACCTCGTTATTTTTGTCTTTGAGTAATAATACAGTTGGCACCATATCAGAAATTAATTGGGACATATCACCTAAAAATTTAAAGATTTCAGTGATTAAATTGTTTAACATCAAGAATAGTTTAGACAAAATATTATTCATTCATTGAAATGAATAAATTAATATTCCATATTAAAGATTTATATTTTAATTAGTAATGACTTTATAATATCTAAAAATTTGAAAAAAATATATTGAAACTATAAATTATGAACTTTATCTTAATATAAAAACAAAAATATTAATAAAATTATAAATTTTAATATAAAATTTTTCTCCTTGAAGCATTCCAACGAAAGGATTAGTCGCATTTCGGTGAAGTTTCTGTTTAAGATTGTAAATGAAACTTCTAAGCGTTGGGTTATAAATATCAAAATTTGGCAACACTTAGTACCGAGTATTTACGAAGGTTCTCAAAGAAATCGAATTTTTTGCAAAAGTCAAGGATGATGTCATCTTAACTATAGTAAATTGCAGAGATATTGAATATGTTTTTACATCGTCTCGATCGTGGAAATATTATTTTAAACGTTAGAATCTCAAAGTGGAGGCGCAATTTCATAAGAGGAAAATAAGAAACCTAGGACAATTCCTCGTCAAATTCCAAAATGAATTTTATATCTGATATTAAGACTGAAATTCCTGGATCCAGCAATTCTGAATTTGCTTTATGGATATCAATAAAGAGGTAATTTTCACTAACGCTAAATAGACCATTTTGCTCACGAAGCATATAACCTTAAGTGGTTCCTTTGTATCTTTCTCTCATGATCAATGCTCCATATTAAAGGTAAACTCGATAGAAATTAAAGTATTAGATTTAATAAAATGAAACAAGTGATATTACAGTGGGTCGTCATAAGTATTCGGAATTTTGATATGTGCATAGAATAACGAAAAATTGTCAAAATTGTTTTGATTAGGGAGAAGAAATTTTATTCTATATTTGAAACAAGATTCAACGACGAAGTTGGGAAATTAATATTCGACATGTTCCTGACAAAACCAGAGTTAAAGTTATAATACATAATAAATATACGAATGAAACGTCTTTTATTGACAAAATAACAATTTGTTAGAACGTTCAATAACTCGATGAACTGCTAGAATTTGATTTATTGATGGGGTGCAACCGTTCAATAAAGATATCAAAAATAAATTCCGCTTTTTGCAGGACCTATTCCTTGATTTCTTTCGCTGGTTGCGGTTTATCTAGATCTGGCTTCGTTGAAATAGTGAATAACCAGGACGAATTACAATTTGTTTTTTTTAGCGGTATTCGAACAGGGTGGTTTCGAGGCATATTTATTTAATAGAATTCTTCTGTGGATGTTATTTTTTTCCCTTTAAATTGATGTTTTGGTTGGGGCGGTGGCAACATATGATGAACCAGTGACGAGAATTACGCAGTTAACATATCTGATTTTGTAAAGTCAAAAATGTTTCTCCGAACAAGCTGTAATATCTTACAAATTCAAATTTCTCCTTTGCAGAAACTAAAAAATTTGAAAATTTCTGGAATATGTTTTCAAAACTTCTAGCTTTAAAGTGGGTATAAAAACTATGGGTATTAGGTCGGAGAGACTTCGTGAAACTTTAAGTATTTAAGCCGCAAAATAATGGTCTAAAATTTAAAATTGGAATTATCGTTATCAAATTTATATATATATATATATATTAGAGATGACTGTGATAACCTTGATTGAGATTTGGAATATTAAAATTGGAATCTCCATCCAAATCGTCAAGAGCTGCTTGAAGCCTATCTAACTCCGGATTCTCGGGAATATTTGGTTCTCGATTTGTATTCTCGGTTGATGTTGTTTCTTGCCTGGTGTATGGTACTTTTCTGTTGTTATTTGTTTTTGGCATAGTTCCTGTCCTGACAAATTTAACAAGTTCCGGCGAAGGTGAATAACCAACAGTTTGCATTTCCTCCAAAGCAATAGTTGCTCTGGGATCTCGATGTCGTGCACATTTGCTAACAATTGCTTCGTAAGCAGTTATTGGTGGTAAAATATCACGCGATTTTATTTCTTCAAGTAAGGTAAATGCATCCTCGTAATCTGCGTCAGTACACACTAGTTGGATCATAGTGGTGAATATTCGAGGAGATGGATCAATGCCTCGTCTACGCATTTCTTCAAAGTATTGTTGACCAAGAGAACGTTGGTTTATAGTAAGACAACACTGCATAAGCATTTCGAAAGTTTCCGCGTTTGGCATTATATTAAGTGTTTCGGCTTGATTATAAATCTTTACAGCTCTGTCTATATCAGCTCCATGAGACCTGTTCTCTTGATTGTATTTGGCATAGTGACAGGCTTTAATTATTGCATTTAAGGCTGCTACGTCTATTTTTCTACCATTTGAATGAAGTTCTTTCAGAGTATTACATGCTTTGTCAATTTTTTCGCCGTCATTCCGGATGAGATTGGTGATTGGGAACGCTGTCGCACAATTTGGTTCAGCCCCCGAATCGCGTGCCAGTCGCAATACGTTGAAAGCACGTTTCAGATCACCAGCAGCAACATATGCCGCCAAAAGCGCGGCAAAATGCTCTTCTTCGATTTTAACACGCTTTGCTACGAGTGATTTAATGACTGTTGTGGCTAAATCAGGGTTTCCATTTCTAGCTGCTGCATTAATAATGCTTAGGCATATTCCTTGATCAGGTATCAGATTTGCATCGTCCACTGTTTTTTTCCAGCAATAAAGAATACCTTCGATCTAAAAACCATGAACAAAAAATATTAAATGGATATTATTAAATATGAGCAATAAATTCAATCAATCAAATGATTTATTAATAAATTACTCACATGAAAGTGAAACGCGCAACATCTCATAACTTCCATATATATTGTGGGCAATACATACTTGTAATATTTTTCAAGTTTAAGCAATGTTTCAAATGCCAAATCAACTTCATTTAGTGCAATCGCCAACTTCATAATTTGCCAAAAGGTTCTCGCGGTCGGTTTAATGAATCTCCTTTCAGTCATTTCATCGAGAACATCAAGAGCATGTTCTAACTCTTCTAAAACTATGAAGCCTTCAAGATAATGTTCATAAGTAAGAGGAGATGGTATCAGATTGTGTTTCTCTAATAGGCTCCATACATGCTCACGATATATTCCTGTTTGTGCAAATGAGGTCGACTATAGGAAAAATTTCGATTATATATATATATATATATATGTATAAATAATCTTAATATTTAATAATTACCATACCAATAATACGTGATTGAATGTTTCCAAATCAGGTGGAATTCCATTTTCAATCATTTCATGGAGTAAACCCGTGCATTCTTGGAATAAACCTTCACGTTGGTATACTTGGAGTATAAGATTATAAGTTCTTGTGTTTGGTTTGATCCCTCGATTCTTCATATCTTGACAAAGAAGAAATATATCAGGAAAAGTTCCAGCTCTTGTCAATTTTAAGAGTTCTCGGTTCAAGATGACCGTCTTTTGTTCTTCTTCAGTTAATGCATTTGAGTGTTTGGATGTATCAACAGTGGGCAACGTAATTTGTTCAATTGGTGGGTCGAAAGTCAAAGGGTCAATGTTGGCAGCAGCATGCCATTTATTAGTGACTGAAAGCCAAAATTACCTTGAGTGTAAGAGAATTATAACAGAGTATAAGGATACTAGCTTCAAAATGTTCCATTCATAAACTTGCCGTGCAAAAACCTTGTTGAATCGGGACTACTACGACGCGTTATTCCAATACCACTTCTCGAAAATAGTATTGTTGTTAAAGCTTTGTTCGTGTTCACGTGCAATTTTGGCCCGAGCAATACATGCTTGCATATTGGTTTAATTGCTCGTAAGGTTCGCGCGGACATTTTCTTAACGAGATGGCAGATGCAAATTTTCGACTCGAAATTTTTTTGTGCAATATGACGATCAAAAATTCAATTCATAATAAGATTGGCTCATCTCTCGTAATCGTAAGTGACTTCAGGTTCGGCATTTAAAAGTGTTAATTTCAAATGGGATGAATTATTTTATCTGTGATAAAAAAATAATTATTTATTTATAAAATTGCGTGCTGTCCATACACCAAATTACGAATTTTATAATAATCTTCCGATAAAGAACCCTCGAGAATGATTTCGCCAGCCGTTGTCTTTTAAAGAATTCAAATTTAATTGTCATGTCGTAATTGAATTTGTTATTATAAACCACTCACCTTACGAACAGCCACTCGTTCATTACATACTAACACACCTTCACCTTTGAATTCGGCAGTAATCCCTTCAGTTTGTAAGACGCGTTTGAGTTCTGTCAATTTAACTTCACCAACAAATACAGGTTGTCGAATATTCGCTTGCTCGGATTTATCCACGTCTAGCACCGCAACGTCAGAGTCCAAAGGAATATGAATTTTTCCTGTGACGTATGCAAGGTCGTAATCATCTAGCTGAAAATTTTCAAAATATATATAATGATGAAATTTTATTTAATACAATTGTATGTATTGACGGTTTAAATTGAGGAGGTTAAAGAAAAAAGGTACCTTTGAAAATTTCAAAGAACTAACTAACGCGTCTGTTAGTTTCACAGGATAGAATTTTATTTCCGCTGAAACATTTAATATTTCACCGATTGCTGGTGTGTATATATCTCTTGTCATTGATTCAATTGCTAGACAACTTTGTTTGAAATCAGCGGTAGCGTCTGGCGAGGCATGTATGATAATCTAAAAAAAATTTAAGAGTAAAATGCAATTTATATACACAATATAATCACATTTTTGTGGCATAAATAATAATACTAACCAATTTACGAGGTTGTATTTGAGGCACTATTGTTTTAATAGAGCGACCGTCATTTGTACCCTCAAAATCAATAAATCTAATCTGGCATTGCAACTCAACGTCTTGATTGTATGAGACGTATTTGGTCGGCACATCAGATTCAGAAGAATAGTTTGGATCGTCTCTTTCATTCTAAAACATCAAAATTTATAATTTATAATAATATATAAATACTTGAAACATACGTAATTATTTTGATATATAAATATATAATCAATACCATATCAACATCACTTCCTTCCTTTCCTTTTCCATCTTCCATATAATCCATAGTATTTACACTTTTAAGAAACCCATCTGTCTGAAGAGTTTCCCCATATTCGTCAAATCGTTTACGTTTCTCCACATATGGAAACATGCGATAACTCTGAGTCTGTTTAAAAAATCCACCAGATTTTGTCGCATCTTTAATGTACAAATCAAATTGTGTCGACAACAGTTCCTCCATATCATCATCATCAACCTCGTCGGATTCGGAATGATCAGACTCGTCATCTTCGATAATCATTTTTGACTTTGCGCGTAAAGCTGCTTCAGCCGCTTCTCGTTCCAGTCGAGTACGTCTTTCTGCATTATATTCTACAAGCTCGGCTCCTTCTAACGGGATCTTTTTGCGAATCTATTATTGATTATGGGAAAGAAGTAATAATTCATAATTGAATAAATGAAAAGAATGAATAATGACAGCAATTATAGGTTACTCACAACAAAATTCATAGTCTTATTAAAATATACAGCAGGCTTAATGACTGGTTGTTGCGATTGCTGTGCAGCTGATGCCAATGTATCTACAGCTGGTTGTGACGACGCTAATTCTTCCCAATTCATATATAAATACCTTGCTAATGAATTTGGGGGACCACGATCCGTAAGTATTAGAACATTTCTTTTGTCCGTTCCCCACTCCAAAAATAACTCGCGCGCATATCCAGTTTCCAGACTGACATTGCTGGCAAGAACAACTTTTAGACCTGGATACTTTGTAAGATCTTTATATCTATGACACAATCGAAGATACCTATCATCAAGTAACAAAATAACAAACAAATTTCCATAAATAAAGGATAAAACTTTTCTTTGGAATACGAGAGACAAAATAAAACAAACCTAAATTCAAAAGGATTTTCTCTTGAGGTATCAAATTGTCTGTTAATCGCATCGCCCATCCATTCAAGCATACTTTTTGCATATTGAAGTGTTCGATAACTTTGGTGAGTCATTAGGATTAATGGATATGAAATATGATTCGCTGCCCAATGCTGATCTAAAAGATACGCCAATTCTAAAACTCTGGCTGATGAATCTGTTGGGATTAATACGTTTCCTTCATTTTGCAATGTTTTAATGATTGTTTCTTTAAAATAATAATTATCTTAATAAATGAACTATAAATTAAGACATATTTTTTATAAAGACATTGTATTTACCAAATAACGCGTTATCCCGAAATTTTCTCGGTGGATGAACGATAAGAGAGTTATACGCGTCGGTTATCATTAACGAAGGACGACTTAAAGCTTCAAGAACTTCTCCATTCAAGTGTAATACTGTACCATCTAAATGTCTTATAATACAAGTAGAATATTTTTTAATAAGAATTCAATATACACGTGTGTAAAATATGATGAGAAAAAATTCAGTAAAGAAAATTACTTTTCTTTCTTATGATTATAATCAACAGCATATACTATTTCTTCCGTGTCCTTTTTTATCTTCCATAAAGTCCCACCAATGGTATGTCCGGCAGAATACGCTGTAATTGTGATTCCTTGACACTTACCTATGAAGATCATATCCAAAAATTTTCTGTGTAAAGAGTCATATAAACATAATTGATTTTTGATTTTTACATAATATTCATATGAAAATAGATTAAATATTAGCACATCGTTTCAACTGACCTGTCAACGCAGTCGGTTGTGAATACTTTAACTGGGTCACTTTCTCGAAAGCCGCATCGACGTTATCTAAAGCGAACGTATCGAATTCTTCCTCATTTGCTTTCGACTGATAACAGTCGTACATGCACATTCGACCCATATGTACCACTGGTACAGTGGCGTACACAGGGCAAGTTAACCCGAAATTTCCATACGCGTACGGGAACGCGCCTAAATGTGCTAGATCAGGGTGACTGAGTAAAAGTACATCGACTTGCTTTGATACTCTAAAAAATATTAAAGAGACAAAAAAAAGGTTAAAAAAAAAGAAAATTAATAAAAAAATAACCGTGTAAGGAACTACCTTCGCAAGTGCTTAAGATCTTCCAAATCAAAATGGTCGTTCCAGCCACAATCTAGCATTATCTTTACATTTCCCTCTATTTCTACCAAGTAACATAGCGCTTCCTCGTTCTGAGCGCCAGATATAGCGGTAAATACAATCATTTTTTTTATGAAAAATTGCACATTGGCTTAAGCCATTTTTGAAGTCTTTTTTGTGTAACAAAGGTTAATGTATTTCACATGACCCAATATTGTACTACTTTTTCTCACTATCGCTGATTTTGGGTAAGACTAGACTGATGTTACACGGTTTACGTAATGGTGTACATTGTCTTGATCATCTATCTAAACGATCTTTCTCAGTAGTACTACCCGTTGATTTGATTTCATTCCTAATACTGCTAATAAAGAAACTTGCCACCACACAATGTCGACTCGTTGGGACGATTACGACGAAAATCACAGAATTTGTCTTTTCCCGATTCCTCGGTTTCGCTTAGTTGAAAATAAACGTGATGTAGGAGTTTATGTTTCTGGCGTCTTGGTAAGGTTTATTAGAACACGTGTTTCTTGAGTGATTTGACATTTATAGATATAATGAATATATGTTCGAAATATATTTTACAGTTTGCATTAGGCTGGTGGTTTTTTATTGATGCAGTAGTCTATGCTTCGACAATAGATCATCCTGAAGTCACTTTAACATTTGTTGATTGGATGAATGGAATTTTTAGTACTCTGGGATTAATTTTGTAAGAATTTAATTGTATATTTTATGTTTACGAGCATGATTATTATTCTTATTTGTGGTTGAGGGGAGAATTAAATTTGATTCGGTCCTTTTCTATATTAAACATTGCTTTATTTGAAAGATTAATCAGGGAATAAATAAATCAATTAATGTGAGAATAAATAAAAATAAGAACTTTATCTTTATACATACAATTAGCGTAAATTCTGTTGATAAGTCACGTCTCCTTGATGATGATTTTGGATATTCGAGCAATGTATCCGCGTGTAGACGGTTCCTGTTGTTTATAGGGCTTGCATTGATGGGGAGTGGATTAGCTGGCTCTGTGGTATGTAATAATTTAAACCAGAATAGCAGCTTCTAATTTTTATGCTGAATTATTGTTAACTAATTGCTATTATTGTTATTATTATTATTATTATTATTAATTATTATTATTATTATTATTATTATTATTATTACTTATTCTCTTTTTTTAAAAAACTGGTATTTTTGATATAGACTGTATTAATTCTTAAATATATAATGCCCGAAATCGAAATGCCGGTTTTATATTTCGGTATCGCAGAAGTTGCACAGAATACTGCAATTATGCTAAGGTATTATATTGTTTTATCAATGCTGAAATTTCATTAAAACTGAAAATTTCCTAATTTCATTTTACTCGAATGTTTAATAGTTCGGTTGCCCTTTGGATTGCACCAACTAATAATGAATATCAGTATAATTACGTCTTATAAATCTCTTATTTAATAGCTTCTCGTAATTATACTTGGTTGATTTATGGTTTTAATTTATTTGCAACGAAAAAAATTCCCATTTTTTTAATGATCGATGTTTGTCTATTACTTCTTTGTTATATTTTTGATTTACAGCAAGATTTATTGTGTGAAAATGTATTAATATTTTATTACTAATTTGATTAATTAAAATATAAAATCTTTTATAGTGAGAGCAGGATAAGCTTTGTTTATTATTGAGAATTATAAAAGATTGGATTGCACAAAGAGGAACGAGTTTTCATGTCGCAATTAATATTCATAATGAACACAAGTTAATCAATCAAATATCAAACATATTAAATAATTTCTTATCAAAGAAAGATAAATATTCAACAGCCAAAAATATTTATATAAATATAAATAATAATAATAATAATAATAAAACAACGCAGATCCTACCAATCAATTACCTAATTGAATTCATGCCTCTTCCCTCTCTTCCTCCTCTTTATCATCACCATCTCTCATAATCTGACTTTTGTTTCTCTTTTTCTTGTCTAGCTCTTTAATCATTTTAACCACCAACCCATCATCATCATATACTAATGTCCCAGCTTTCCACATTCCAGTCTTTACCCCGATTTCCTTATTTTTTTCGTATTCTTTTCGAATCGCGTCCTCATTTCCTTTCCAATCTTTATACAGTTGCAGGTTTTGACGGCCCATTAGACGCATCGTTTTTACGCGTAGATCTTGTGCGCTCTTTAGGTAGAAGACAGTGAGAGGAATTATAATTTATAAATCGATATATTTTAATTACATCATTAATATATACGAACCCAATCCGGCAATAAATTGTCAGAAATTTCGCGAAAATGTCCGATCCCATATTTTGCTATGCCTTGAATGAGTAATGAACGTTCTTTCTCGGTCCATTTACGTTGCCCATTACTTTGACTAAGTATTGCGCCTTGGGTTGGTCGAAAGTAGCTTTTGAATTTTATACGTATCAATTTGATTGAAATGTGGTTAAAAACAATCCTCATATTTATAACTTACGCTTGATTCAATGTTCCATCCGGGTGTATCATATTCTTTGTGATTTCAAACTCCGGTTGGACACAAAACTTTATACGCATTCTCTTGACCCATTCCTGCTTTACTTTGTATTTGTCTTCAGATATTACCGGGTTTTCAATACCACCCGTCTTGTCCTTGTCTTGGACAAGGTTGTCATCGGTTGTCAATTCTTGATTGAAACCTTGCTCAGAAGTAATAACTGCCGGTGCAAATTCTGTAAATGAAATTTCGTCATTGTTATCCACTTGCATTGGTTCATGTGGAATACTAGCTGGTGTTTCCTGCGTCATTTCAGCCAAACACGTAAAATATTGTGAACGAGAACTAGGTAAAGAACAATCCATTATGACTGCGTCATCACTAAATTTATTATTATCTCCAACATGCAAACGCTGGGAAGTGCCCGCGTCGATGCTGGCATGGACGTACAAATCACTTTTTGGTTTAGAAGTATTTGAACTAATTGTTTCTGCCATATTTTCCATTTAACAGGCTATACAATAATAAAGTCTATTCTATATATTATTCTCTACTAGTAGTATACATAGTAAATGAGTGAAAATCTAAAGTCGCGTCGCTTTAAATTTTTAGAGATGTTGATCTATTGGCTATGTTATAAGAATTTCTACACGCAAATCGACATTACAATTTCCAAAAATAACAAAAAAACAAGGATATATAGATAGAGTAACGCGTCAAAAAAATAGATTTAAAAAATATAAAATTTTTTTTTATTTTGAAAGAGCGAGACGCACACATCAGCCAAAATGCCTATAAAACGCACGAAAGTAAAAGTACCGTAAAATATTTTAATTTTCCTATGTCTTTTTATGTATAGCCAATAGAAAGACGCGAAAATGTATTATCCATTTTCTAAATCCTTTTACTTAAATAGACAAATGTGACCACGTATAAATCGAAGGCTTCGTCGCTTGCGACGAAAAAGAATGGGTCGAAATCATCTTCGAAGTCTACCATTAAGGGAAAGACGAAAGAGGTATCCTATTTGTTGTTTTAGCCATTTATTGCTTGTTCATTATTTCTTGAGACAATTTTAAAAGAAACCTAAGTTTGATTACGTGGAATACCAAATTCGATGTCGACGTTTAATCAATATGTTCAACAAAGTTTATTTATGCGTCCATTTGGCGAAATGTTTGATAAGTCTTTAATAATAATTCTTTATTCTAACACCATTCTCATTTTATTGAGACGTCAATGCCAGTGTTTGAGCCTACGAAAATGGCAGTCTTCTCCAAACAATATCCCGACCAATATTGGAAATGTCACGCCGAAAGTGGTCACGGAATGATTAACTATATAAACGAAGAACGCCAACTCGAATTAATAAACGTGGATGTTCATGATCAAGGTATTTTCGGTGAAACATCTGGTTTTGAGTCGGAAATACCTAAGGGCTGTTGAATATGTTTGTAGGTCCAATAACCGGCATGACGCTCTCTCCGGATGGTACGATGCTTGTCACGTTTTCTAATGTTGGATATGCTAAAATATGGGACACTTCGGATTTTCGAATGATTCAAAAACTGAGAGATTCTGAAATCTCGGTAAAAACAATAAACAAGGTTTTTCGAATTTCCCGATTCATTTAATGACGTGAAGATACTTTGTAATAATAGGAAACACAAATAGATGAATTCTTTGTTGGAAAATTCACCCCTGATCAAACACGGCTTGTTGTCGGGGGGAAGTTAAAAGATAGAATGCGTTGGTCAATAGAGGATGAAGATAATCACATATTACCGTGCCCGTTAAAGGTTCGAATTTTTTTGTTAATTTTCTACAACTCAAAAAAATCTGGTCCAAAATTTTTTGATTTATCTTGTTATTCATTAGATATTTGATGTAATAAGTGGCAAAGTTATTTCAAGACTTGATGGTCATGCAGAAGAAATACTGTGTGTAAAGAGTATCATGTATAAAGGTACCCCATACTATATAACTACTAGTCAGGATGGATATATCATCAAATGGCAAATGGAATCTGATTGGACGTGAGCAGTTGTTATATTATTTTTGATAGATTTTTATAAATTAATTCATTTATATAGCTCGAACATTTTCACTTTCAGTACGCTTGTTAGCTCAAAAAGAATGGAGGACGGGATAACATGTATGGCGTTTACGGTTTCTTTTGTTCCGAACACTGGTAACCGATATTTTTTGGCTGCCACCGATGAACACATAAGATTGTATGATTTTGAAGAAGCACAGGTGTTTTTTTATTGTTATCACCGATTACTAGTCATCGTTTGGTCAATTTATTAATAATTAATTAATCTTCTAAAATATTTAATTGAATGATTTCTATTATTTTTTATCATCAAGCTTATGCAAACTTTTGCAGATATGTACTCGCAATATTGTGATTGTGGTAAATTTATTCACCCTGTAGAGTCGCTTGAAGAAGAGGAGGAGGATGACGATGAAAGTCCCTTAGAGATCGACGAGGCTTCCGCTACTAATAATAATAATAATAATAATAATAATAATAATAATAATAATAATAATAATAATAATAATAATAATAATAAT
>CAJVPS010001639.1:0-14675 GCA_910591765.1 Ambispora leptoticha | reverse complement strand
AAATTTTTATTAATTAAATTTCATTTTTAATTAGTAAAAATTTTTGCATTAACTTTATAATTAGAGCAATTCTTTTAGAAAAAATCTAAAAAATCTGAAAAAAATATATATTAAACTATATTTTAATTTTTATTATATTTTATTAATAAATTTAGTCTCTGAATCATTATTTTTTATTATTATTATTATTTATATATTTAAATAAATAAATAAATTATATAAGTATATTAAATATATAAATAAATTAATTATTATACTTAAAAAAATAAATTTAAATAAATTTAATTATAAAAAATTTAATTATAATTATTTAATAACTAAAAAATTATATTATAAAAAAATATATAAATTTAACTATATATATATTAAATAAATAGATAAGATAAAATATATAAATTATATTATATTATATTATATAATTATATAATTAAATATATAAAAAAAATAAAAATATATGTTTCAAGAATTAAAATAGTAATCAAGCTTTAAAAATTTTTTAATCAACTAGTTTTTATAAATCTTATTTTTAATTAATATTATATAATCAATTATTTTTTGATTTTACTTATAAAGTCTCTTATTGATTAAAAGTTATTTAATAAATAATATATTTTAATTACTTTCTTGAGATTATTATTATCTTGTTATTAATTATTATTTTTATTATTAAAATAATAATTTATAATTTTTATATTTTCTTATAAATAAAATTCTTGAAATAAAAGTTTTTTTAAGATTAATAATATATAAAAATATAATAAAATTTTACAAAACTATTTTTTAAAAATAATTTTATAAGTAAAAATTTAAAGACACAATTATATCTCAAACTAAATATTTATTTGAATTTTTTCATTATATAATAATCTTGCAATTTGATTAAAAGTTATATTTACGTATTTTTACACTTGGTACTGGAGATTTTAATTTTCACAGAATACAGATCTGCTGGTCAAATTTTTATTTTCTACTAATCTATCTCTTAAAAAAGAATGTTTCTATTATTATCATGAATATTCATTATTTGAATTGTGTCACATGATAGAAATCATGGTGCTTTGCTATTTTGTCATAAATAATTTCATTTATAACATCTTTGAGTACTCAATATCTTGACATTCGGTGGCTGGAATCGAATGCGAAGCCCACCATTCGATTTATCAGAACCTAGAGAATCGAATAATATACCTCATATTCGATTCCTGTCACTGAATCTTGAGATATTAGAATGTTTTATAATAAAAGTTATCGATATTTATCAGCTCGCATTATTGTTTTATATAATCAAAATCCCTTTTACTGCAAAATGTAGTTTACTAAGAAATATTTGTTACATTGAGCTATAATTACAGGATAAAAAATTTTGTTAAAAGACGATATCGCTCGTTATAGAGAGCACTAACTAGGGATGTTACCCAAACTAACAAATAATCGGGTATGCCAACATTTGGAAATGTATAACGATAAGGACAAAAAGGATGGATCAACATCGCGAGCCGGCTCATTTCGTATACAATCGATAATAACCTATCATCATTATTAGTCTGCACGGCTGCACGGCAGTTTAATTAGATTTGCATAAGCAAAAAAATGTGGCACGAGGCGTTTCTACAAAGCAACATCTTTTCCCACGTGTTTATTGAAGCAAGTTAAATAGCGATAACGAAAGGTGTGCTACCTTATTTGTCATAATATCGCAAAATGCAGTGCAACTCTGATAGCAGTTTTTGATTTTTGGCGGGTATTTTTGATACGCACGTTAAAGACGTCAAAGTGATCAGTTTATCAGCAAAGTGAGTAACCTTTGCTGTAAAAAAATATCAATCCCATAGTCAAAATGTTCAAGAGTTTGGAAGAATTGAATGAACTTTGCATGTATCGATTAGAACTCACGTGGTTGCATAAAAAAATTGAAGATTTCAAATCTTTAAAAGAATAAAAACTTGGAAACAAGATGTGATTAGATGGGGCGCCCAATACAGGAGCCGAAGATTGTTTCATGTTACAAGTGTTACATATGAGCGAATTTGATTCCACAACTGATTTTAAAAACTCCACCCGAAAATTACCAAATTGGGGAAATCTGTCCATTGTCAAAAACGCGTCAAAAATCTAAATCCACTTTCAACTGCATCACACTGCAGCTATTTCTGGTGGGAGAAAGCAAAAATATTTGATCTCTTGTTCTCTTTATTTTTATCATATTTCTTTTATCTCTACGAAAAATGTCTAATGCTAACCCCCTTATCCTTAAAATTTCCAATGTTTTGGGTTTCGCTTTGGTATTATTTGTAAACTTTGTCTGTCCACAACATAAAAGTGACGAGGGACACGATAAAGACATTTTAATTTTCCCTGCTTTATGGGTTTTCAAAATTTGGCTTCTTATTTATGGGTTGTTGGCTGGTTTTGTGCTGTACCAATTCTTCCCAGCTGCTCATGATGCGACTGTTGATGGTATTAAATGGTATTACGTTGCTGTTAGTTTGTTGAATGTCAGCTTCGTAGTTGTTTGGGTAAGTTTTACTAAATTTCTTATCGTATTTGATTGAGAATGCACCCGATTAATAATTAATTGTTTTCATGAAATAGCATCAAGGAGGAGGCCTAGATATCCTCGAATTTGTTATCATCCTACTATTACTCGGTTTTCTCTCTTTAATCTATTCAAACCTTAATGAATACCCATCTAAAAACATTTTCGATCGCCTATTTATCCACTATCCGTTTATAATTTATACCGCATGGGTTGTATTCGCTGCCATTCTTAAATTATGGATTGTCTTGCCGGTGTTGAACACAGCTTTAATATCGATAGTTGGGATTGCCGTTATTGGTCTAATTGGTCTCCATTTTGTTGATTATCATGATCGACGTGATTGGGTATTTTCGGGTACTCTTGTTTGGGCACTCGCTGGAATCGCGTTGAATCATGAAGAAGCCGAGGAGAAACCCATTTTGATTGCTGCTTCGCTTGCTGGTGGGTTGATTATTGGTGGGATTTTCAGAGTTTGGATTCATCAGGTGGTCGCATGGTGGAGACTGAGAGGCGAATTGGATGAGAGATCTCCATTGTTGGGATAAAGTTAGAAATTATTTATTGTTAAATTTTATAAATTATTTTTTCAAATGTAAATCATTATTTATAGTATTTTTTTTTGTTATACATTTTATTAATTGATAATATACAAGATTTCTACAATAAATATTATTAAGAACTTGCACATAATAATAACATAACAGTAATAATAGATGACGTGCAGAGCCCCTACATATTAAAAAATTGTCGACATAGAGGGCATGTTACGTCATTCGAACTACGGAACCACTAGATGATATTTAAGTAGAAACAGAAATTAGCAAAGTAAAAAAACCATATATATATAATATCCTTTTTTTTACCTTGTACAAACAAAGTTTGTGGAACCGATATTTGCATGTAGGACACGGTTTAGTCGGTAATGAACGATCATCGAGACTAATTACCGAATAGCAAATCGGGCAATCTTCGTATCCTTCAAAATGAAGCGACATATTTTTCTTATATAAATTCAGTGCCACTTCCAAGCTTCCATCCTATAAAAAGTTGTATTAGAAAAAGCAAAGAAAGAATAGTAATGATCTTGATAATTAATGTAAACAATAGATGTACCTGAGTATTGATAACCGCTTGTATGGGCAACTGAGCCTTTTTTAAATCTTTGACCTCTGTCTTACCCAAATGTTCTACAGTATGGGCTTCAATCTGTCGTAATGGAAAGCTATTTGGCATTCGTAAGCTCAACTCCATCGCATATTCATCTATCCGGAATTCGGCAATCACTTCATTAGTTGCACGCGCGATCCGAATAAGCATCTTATCATCTTCCTGTAATTGTGCTTTAACATCCTCTCGTTGGATTTGGTCAATTTGTTGTTGTATAATAACCGGAGAGAAGTATTTCTCGGTGTAGCTAAACATAACAATTTCCAAGGCATTAATATTTAATATTTCCAAAATTTTGTCCCAATGATTATGATAACTTACTTATCCACAGCAACATATAAATGACGTTTTTTGCATTCAGCCCACCATCCTCTAAAAAGCAATAATATCAGAGAATAGCAAACATTATTGATGCTAGGCTTGTCATGATTGTTCGTCACTAACCTTATAGCCGAAGGAAAATGCCTCAAAGCTCGATAATATAAATGTGCGCTAAGCACCGGAAATCCGATTTCGGGGCCAAGTTCAATCTCAAAGGCTAAAGAATTATAAATACAATAAAATAGGTTGTGATTTTCATTACATAAAGTTTATTTTTCTTCTTACCTTCCACGAAAAATTCTGTAAAGTCCCATTTATTTAAATCAAATGGTTTAGTAACAGTTGATATAAGACCCATTGTTTGAAACGCATATGGGAGAAAATCATCCAACATTTTGTTTCTGAGATGGTCGAGGTAGTGAGATTTGAGTTTTTGAGTCTATAATAAAAGAATGAATTAATCATTAAAGCATCAGCAATATTTATAAAGAAATGAAATTAATTAATCTTACAGTAAAATCAAAGTGATCTAATATTAATTTCCATGCAAGAAAATATCCAAAGGTGTGATGAAGAGACTGCAATGTATAAAACACTCGATTATTAATAATTCAAAATAAAGTGAAGATTTTCTTTAGGCTGACCAACTTACCAAAATATTATGATCTCCATTAATAACTGCTTTTAGATAATCCTTTTGATGAGCTTCGGCAATCAAAGTGCTCAATCCTTCATCGAATTTAGCGCTGAAAGTATTGTCTAAACATAAAATAGTATCAAAAGTAAATCATTAAAAACAGTTTAATATATTCTCAAGTCATGCAATTGAAATTTACCCGAAGAACTAATAATCTCTAATTCTTCTGATAAGATAACCACTTTTTCCTTGGTCATCTTTCGAAGCAATGAATATGTACATGTTTGAATCCCTACATGTGGCACTAATAGTATCTCATAGAGCTAATTTACATTAATACAGGAAAAATTGTCAATAATCAAACGCAGTAATCATGTTAATGACAAATTACCTGCGATGCTTTAGGCGTTAACAAGGACAAAGAAAGTGATTGGCAGGTAATAGATAATGCATCCAAGTATGTGGAATAGCTATCCGAAAGAATTTCATTTTTATGTGCTAAATAAAAAAAATGAAATCATCAAACTTAGAATTAAATAATAAGATTATCTAAAAAAAAATTATCACATACTAGAAACCTCGAAAAAGAAATTGGCTAAAAGTTCATAAATTTGTGGTTGATACTCTTCCAGCTTGAGCGAAAGCTCATTCTCTAGCTCGTCAGAAGGAACTGACGACGCACTAAGATTTTCCAAACGATTGTATAATTGAATAGCCTCATATCGTAGAGCAAGACTGCTTTCAAGCTAATAGATACATTTAAAAAAGTGAATAAGACTAATTATTGTGATTTTATTAAAATGTGTTAAATTCATAATACAAATACCTGCAGCCAAGTTTGAATACGCTGCAATATAAAGTTCCAATGGCTGGCATAAAGATCTTGGGTAATAGGTACAAGTAAATTAAGCAGGCGAGCGACCTGCGTATGAACATGGACAAGTTCGGTATATGAGGCTGGCTCCGGAACATCTTTTAATTCTGCATACCAAGTTTGAATACGTTGCAGCAAATTTCTGGCTCGTGCTTGCTGTAAAAAAAATTGATCATCTTTTGATGCAGTAGTCACCAATAAAGACATATACGTCCATCCTAAAAAATCATCAAAATTAGCATTGGATATCAAATTCATATAAGAAAAATAGAGGAATATTAGTTGCGATTAAATACCATTATTTTTTAATGAATTATCTTTTATGAAGATATCTTTTGCATCTAAATTACACAATTTTCCGGCTAGATTGTTTTGGAAAGCTTTATATTTTGCCGATAATTCAAGATACGGCCGAAGTGAAGAAATTAAAGCTAAATTTATTTCTAAATTTACTGTAAAATAATTTATCATAAAAAATTGAGTTAATTTACGATTAAACTTTTATATCATAACATAAAAAAACTTACAGCTAGATGTCTTAACAAATTCCAAAAATTTTTCAGCCATTGGCGTTGACAAATTTGCGATTGAAAAAACATTACTAATCAACAACTCTAAGACTCTAGACCAATGTCTTGAATGATCGCCATGAGCTCTTTTGATAGTTTCAATTAATAAACTTTGCAGATCGATTATTTCATCATCTTCCTCGAGAAAATCAGTAGTATGACCGAGACGCGATAAACATTCTTTGAAATTGAATGGGGTTTCTGATAAACTAGTAGATAGATATCTTTTCAAGGCGGAAAGAATGTCCACTTGCAATGTTTTAAAAATCTGGAATTTTCTTTCTTCCCCACTAGTCGCATCCCATATGTGTCGTCCGGTATTATGAGCACTTATTACATTAGCGCATAATATATAAAATGAAAGTAGTTCAAGCAATAATATATTAATTTTTATGGTTAATTCATCTTCTTCGTCGTCTTCGCAGTTTTTTTTATGGAATATCTCTATCCCATATTTATTAATAAGTTCTACCAGGAACAATCCTTGACGCGCATAAATGCTTAAGCCATAAGAATCGTACGTGAAACTATGACTTAATCCGGCTTGTGATGCCTCAGGCGTGGTGGTTATCGATTGAGGTTCGCTAAAAAGTGAAGATTCCAACATCAATGACAAGAAGGGCTCACTGAATTCCCGCCATTGCTTATCATCTAATAGAAATTGGGCTAATATCTCTTGTATTTTTGCACGGTCATTTTCGTATAGATCCTGAATAATCTTTATAACTCGTTGAGCAAAGTCGGTAGGACTATCAGAAATAACGATTGATATTTTATCGACGATATATATAAATAAACAAGTGCTATGATACACACCTTACCGAATAATGAATATCAAATAATGTTGATTTTATCTTTTGAACGATGATTCCTGCTAAAGAATCCTTTCGCCCAATTACTTCCCGATTTTGTACAATTTCTTGCCATATCCTTTTTGACGCCTCTATGAGAGTATTTATAGTATCTTCACCCAAACCTCCATTAGTTTTCAAGAAGATAAGTTCGTATATGTTTCCTATTACTGATGTCAGGTTAGAATTGAGTAAAAATCCGAGAAACTCGCTATTCGCTGATAACTTGTCAAATATCCGCAGACTAGAGAGAATTGATTCCTTGCGTATGTTAAAAATGTTTTCCGAGGCAAAATAGTGTTGTATGAATTTTGAGATTATATCTGCAAGTTTATTCAAAATATTCATCCGTGATTCTGGTTTTAATATATAGCCTTTTTAAGGAGAAAATTATAATAAGCAGAATTAGTCGCGATCTTAAAAAAAGAACAAGAGAGAATTTACCATCTTTAAAAAATATCCGCACCAGTTGATACCAGAGCCACATATAACAAATTTTCTATTTGTTCTCTTATGTCTTCTTCAAGTTGCTCATTTAATGTATTAGTCAAGGATAAGAGAAACACGTCAAGTTCCTCATTGAATAGCTGACGAGGGTCATTGCCAAATGAGCGCTTATCAGGAAAATAAAGTACGATTAATAATCAATATTTCATTATTACAGTCGCACCCAAGTGCACATTCCATATAAATGCTCTCTAAATGCGCGGTATAATCTTATAAGGCTCTATATATTTGCTCTCTATAAATGCACACCTTCTCAAAATGCACACTTTGCAATTTTTTTACCATGGTCCAAGAGGGTGCGACTGTATAAAGATCTTTAATTCTGAGCAATCATGTACAGCATACCCACATTAGATATCGAACATGAGAGAATCTTCAATTTGCTATCCATATCCTCAGTTTTCAAGACTGTCGATATTAAAGCGTTCCAATAATGTTGAATTTCATGGGAATCTTTTTTATGAGTTAAAAATGTCCAGAATATGTCAATGAGGTAATTAGCGGATGGAAGGGGAACTAGTATAATATTTTCGTGAAATTTTCCATCAAGAAAATTTTCTAAAGCCTAGTTTTTAGAAAGATATAGAATTTATTACAGAAGGTTATATTTAATTTATTATTATGAAAGAGCATATTTTTGGATTTACCTTTAGTGTGGCGATGTCCGAGAAAATTATATCAATAAAATCTCTCGTTAGAGTAGCTAATAAGAAATACAACCCCTCAGACTGACCTTGAAATTATGAAAAACATATAATTTAATGAGTTCATACAGCAAGATCAAAATAAGATTAAAGTTAATAAATAATGCCCACTCCAAGACTGCTCGCATTTAGCCAAAGCTGTTAGGAAGATATTTGTGATCAGCCTGTTAATCTTTGAAAATAGGTTCAGCATAAGTTCATATACTTTATCCAAACATAAAAATATACATTTTCCTTTATTAATCAACAAAATACCGTCTCCCTGTCCTCCCGTGTCTCAATTTTCGTGCTTGCTGATAACGAACCAAGAAGATCAATCAATCGTTGACTAAATTCTTTATAATCAGCCTCCGCGTTTCGATTGGACGATATTTCAGGTAGAGCATCATTATTAATAGTTTGGATCACCAAATTTCTCGTTCTCTCCAATAGCAAGTCTGACGCGTCTAAAAAAAGATAAATTAACATTTTGCAGCGAAATTCTGATATCAAATAGATCATTTTTTTACCTTTTGATTTTGTCAAGAGGGAAATGATATGAGTAGAAAGTGCGTTACACATGTTTCTTGCTTGAAATTTATTTTCAGCTCCCTAAAAATTAACAAAATATTAATAAGATGTTTGATTACAAAAAATCGACAAAAATTTTAAGATTTCACCTGAAATCCAACAAGATATAATTCGACAAGTCGAAAGAATTCTTTGTCAATTAGATATGTCTGTATGTCTCTCTCGTTTTCGGACTTGCTAGTACAAGATTTGGTGTTTTAATCATAATATTTATCATGATCTCAATAAGAAGTTAAAAAAAATAATATAAGGTACAATAAAATACACACCTTAACTTCAGAATAAAATATACTAAACATTCGCAATACGCTTTGAAAAACGAAGCTGAATTCGAGCGATCTATAGTGCCGCTCGTTAAGCCTTTCCAGAAATTTGTAAAAAATTTTGAATAGAATTCCCGATCGGTGGATAAAAGCTATTTTGATGGTATAGAATGTAATAAAAAAAAATTCTATATATTTTTCTTGCTTTAAAATAAATAATCTTTGGCGTCAAACCTCAGGTGGCAATTGACTAATTAGAGGTAATAAACTTGGATATGAGACATTGACCGACCCAAAAGCTCCGAATTCAAGAAAATGATATAATTCGGGAAGCATTGGTTTCTCTTTGCTGGCAATTACCCATGACTGTGGAAAACCTTTAAGGCAAAAAAATCAACATTTTTTCTCGATATACTACTCTCTATATAAATAAATATAAAATACCTACTCCTAGTAAACATTAACAATGAATCCCACAAATCTCCATGAATCCTTGCGTCTTTATCATTGAATATATTACTTAGATAAACATAACTTAATGATTCAAGTCGTTCCTCAATTTTCTCTATAGAATTAAAGTTCAAGCGATCAATAATATTTGAATATAGAAGAACCTATAAAACACGTAAAGATCTTACTTGGCCATTTTGTGCTCAGAGTCTTTATTAGATTGTAACACGATTTACGTATCAACGGATTCTGATTAGACAGATTTTCCCAGAATTTTGGATTGTCAAATAGATTATCATATAACTCTATTGCTTTAGACAGCTCAATTTCTCCTAATTGCTCTATTTAAAAAGAAGGATCATTGCTATCATCTGTGTATTTGAAATTTTATTCAAATCAACTAATCAAAAATTTAATACCTATTAAGTATGCAATAGCATAATATGAACTTGATACGACCCGCGCATACTTTTGTTCCATTTCTTCTTGTGATATGTATTTTGAGCCATCTTTTTGAATTAAAACAATTTGAGTTTATCGATTAAAATTATAAAATTATATTTATATAATTTTATTTGAGCTTACTTAATGTTTCGGGTGTTTTCTGAAAAATTACTTCAGAAACGTAATTCAAGATTTCCGCTTGACCAAACAACAATACTTCATTTCGTTTCTCAACAGAAAAAGCGGCCTAGTAATTTCAAAGTTACAGGTCAATCATCACTTCGCAAATTCGAAAATATTCAACTGGAATTAAAATTCAAAACCTGAAAAGATTCCATCGCAACTCTAGCAACATCTTTATTCTGATCGAAAAACGATGTGACCCATACTCCAATAATTTCTTTTAAATTTGGTGCCAATCGTTTTTTCAATTTTGACACGATTAACAAATGACAAGTATTTGTCGCCAATCGTACGCGATGATCAGAATCAATCGCCAGCCGTACATAGAAATTCGCCTTATTATAAAAATAAAAGTTCCATTTATAAATTATAAAATAATTAAAAATCACCTCCAATATTTCGTGTTGCAAGAATATACCCAAACTTCAACAGCATCTTCTAATCCTGTAACATTGTTTCCTTCCGCTTCCTTTGCATGTAAATACCCTTCTAGCTCTTCCAATGCCTTCAATTTTGTTGTAGTATCACGTTTAGCAAGTTTTTTCATAATAAAGGATAGGTCCGCATCGATTACACCTGTGAAGTTCACTAAACTTTCTCCTAATTCAGAAGATGCATTCGCTTCTGTCCCCCTATTTTTGTTCTTTGTAGACTCTTCAGAGCTATTTGCAGAGGTTTTCTTTCCGCTTGTAGCAACTTTAGCAGCTTTTTCCGCACCTCGACTTGGCAATTTAAAAAAGAAAACGTTAAACAATATTGATCTCAATTAAAAAAGGGATAAAAGGTCCATTTGTCCACTTACCCGCTTTTTGCTTGTTTGGAACTGCTTTTAGAACTAGATTGATTCTTGGCTTTAACCATTTTTTGTTAAAACAGTTGAATAGATTCGAACGAAGATAACGACTAAGGCGCTTTTGGAAGGTAGAAATTTGTCGATCGATGTTGATGTTTAAAGACCATATCGATATTGCTTTTTTTGATTTACGTGTCGCATCATGTCTGCCTCTATCGACAAATATAGCGTTATTCTTCCAACATATAACGAACGTAGTAATCTCCCAGTCATTATATGGTTACTAGCTAAAACCTTTAAAGAAAAGTAAGCATATCTTTATAAGTGATAATTATTAAAAAATTGCGTCGTGTACTCAAATAATTATTGCATACATGACTATTTGGCTTATAGCGATCTTTCTTGGGAGGTTATCATTGTGGACGATGCTTCACCTGACGGAACTCAAGAAATTGCAAAGCAACTAGCTAAAGTTTACGGTCCTGAGCATATTGTAGATATAATTTACAATTTACATATGAATACCTCTAAAAGCTTCTGATAATTTCCCATTCTGTTTTTTATACAAAAGTTGCTAAAACCAAGAGCAGGAAAACTTGGTCTTGGGACTGCATATGTCCATGGGCTCCAATTTGTTACTGGAAATTTTGTTATTATCATGGACGCCGATTTCTCACATCACGTAATTGTCGAATAAATATTAACGCTTGCCATTAAATTTATCCTTTTATCATATTCTAACTATAATTTTATACAGCCAAAATTCATTCCGCAATTCATAAAGTAAACTATAGAATTTTTATATGCTGTCTGGAACTTTGATTTTTTTCAAATTTTTCCGACACAAACTCTCTTAGACTACAGCAAACTAAAAACTATGATATCGTTACTGGGACGCGTTATGCTGGTAATGGTGGAGTTTATGGGTGGGATCTTCGACGTAAGGTGATAAGGTATGTTTTAATTTGGTTTTTTATATTCTCTTTTGTCGAGTAATTTTTTATTCTTAGATCTGTTTTTTCTAACTTGAATAAAATTTGATTAAAAGCCGCGGTGCAAACTTTTTAGCATCTACATTATTGCGTCCAGGAGTCTCTGATCTTACTGGAAGTTTTCGGTAATTTACCCAAGATACTGTTGTTATTACTGTTCATTTTACTTCTATCATTTGAATTGTCGGATTAACCAAAAATGTATCGTTATTAAGATTATATAAAAAACACGTACTGGAACAATTAATTTCTGCAACTATTTCCAAAGGATACGTATTTCAAATGGAGATGATGGTGCGAGCTCGACATCTAGGCTTCACTATCGGTGAAGTACCAATTACATTTGTGGATCGAGTCTATGGTGAAAGCAAAATGGGCGCAAATGAGATCGTGCAATATGCCAAGGGAGTTTGGCAATTAGTGAGTACTAATTCCTGTTTTATTATTATTCAAAATGAATAATGACCTACCCTTTTTATTATTAATGCACATAATTTTTTTGTTTTATATTTATTCAAGTTTACGACTATATAGAGATCTTGATGAAGAAATATTATTAGTATATTTATTATCATTGAAACGTGTTGCTAACCTTATTTGATCCACAGAACCAAATATTATTATAGCTTTTATTAAGATTTTTCAACGTGATCAGAAGTAATTTAATTCATAATTCAAAAAATTCATTTTCTTTCACAATTTTGTATATACAATATATAACTCACTCTCAATATAGTGAGTGAAAACATCGGGTCAAAGGGAATCTTATGTAACTTTATTATATCATAAGCCACTATTATCGTTATTAATAATATGTAATGTCATTATTTACGACCAGTATTAAGAATGAACAAATTTTTGATTGACCCGGAAAAACAAATCCGACTCAAAGAAATGAAAAAAGTGATATTACGAGAATACTGATGCATACATAAATCTATCTGTCTTGGACTATTAATTAAAAATGTCGGGAAGGCTTGCTTTCTCACCAATAATAATAAATTCACGTGATCTTGGAGATTTTCAATTTTCAGTGGTATCCCGATGACAGGAACTCGGAGAATCGTTTTTCGGTTTGTTGCATGATTATCCCTATTTCATTTGAACAAAAATTATCTTTATGAAAAATAATTCCCAAGCAAAAACGTATAACTGCATATAGTCGTGCACAGTTATGATAATGGAATTTTAGTACATGAACATGTATGTCGATTTATAGTCATTCAATTAAATGGCAAGTCATAAAAAATTAAAAGAAAATCATAATCTTGTAAAAATAACACAACAAACGTTAAGTTCGACACTTATAATGTATCTGTGACACTTTTTACAAGAATGGTCAATTTAATTTTTGGAACAAAATTTCATATCAATTGAATGGATATCAAATATATTTATTTAGTTTATAACAATATTTTAGCAAATAACCGGCATAATTTGAATTCCGAAATATTTAACCACCTTATATTAATTACCTCATTACGATTTATCAAAAAAATCCCCTCCTCCCCCACCTGAGATATTTTATTTTCAATACGAGGTAATATATGTCAGTGCCTAATGAAAATTCAGAATCCAGTTCGTTAAAACAGCATGTAAAAAAATAAACAAATAAAATAAAATATTGCCAGTTCGCGATAAATTTTCGTTGTAAAAAATGAACCGATCATTTTTGGACGTGATATTTCACGACCAGTGATTTATCAAATAATGTCCAAAGGAAATTCAATAGATTTTTTCGAGTATATTATGTAGTATATATATATATATAAAATTATTAAACGCTAGAACGAAACGAAACGCGATTTCATTAATAGGTGACTCTCGCATGGACTTTGGAAGGATTCGAACCCTCATTCCAATTAAGGAATCACCAGAGCAAAATCCCAATTTATGGAATACTACGATCTATGAGAATTGGCTAGAAACTCGTAGAAAGTGTTGTTTAGATCAAAAAGAATACTACGGCTACGACCCCGAGTACCAATCGATCTCTGGCCATAAACAACCAAAGCAGTTACAACAAGTCTTATTTAACGCAAAGTCAAGACTTGGAGAAACTCACGGCGAACCAAAGGGAACGACGCTTAAGATTCTCTATTATAACAGGGCTAGTCTTACGTTGAAATCGGCCATGAAATAACAACAGCTTTCCCTAGGAAGAGAATCTTTAAAGAGATCCGGTAATACCAAAGAAGGATCTTTGGATTTGCAATTCGAGTTTTATCACAGAAAAATCTTTAAAACTGGAGAGTTTCCATCGCAAGCAAAGCAAGCAACATACGGGCGGCCACAAACTCACAAACCGCCTCACAATGGACAAAAGCCCAGGGTCATTTTTACATCTTAATACGATGGAAAATATTTTGTAGAGGTGTATTTTCATCACCCTTAAAAAAACCTCAATCAACAATAATCGAAGCCATAGGCACTGGGCACTCTGGGAACATCTCAAACTGGGAAGAACGTTCACTGTTGAAACAGTGGCCACGATGCGCTTTCGATTTCCCAGAATCAATGTAGCAGTGTAGCTTCAGATACACAACGACTTGACCATGTCAAAAAAGGGGTGTGAGTTTCCATCGCAAGCAAAGCAAGCAACATACGGGCGGCCACAAACTCACAAACCGCCTCACAATGGACAAAAGCCCAGGGTCATTTTTACATCTTAATACGATGGAAAATATTTTGTAGAGGTGTATTTTCATCACCCTTTTAAGAGCCTCGATCAACAATAATGCCAAAAGAGGAGTCTTTGAGTTTTATCACAGAAAAACTCTAAAACTCAGGAGTTTTCAAGCAACAAATAAG
>CAJVPS010001638.1:0-14683 GCA_910591765.1 Ambispora leptoticha | reverse complement strand
GATAATAAATATAATAATAAATGATATAGAAAATAGGGATAATTATAAAATAAATAAAATTATAATAAAATGTAATACTTCATAACTAGGAAAAGATTAAGGAATTAAGGAATTTTATATCACTATGGTAATAATACTTAAATAGTAATAATTCAATTATTTTTGAAAATACTTGAGTTGTACTTATCTTGTAATTTTCTCTTGATTTTTATTTTAATATCTTACTTTCATTTATTTTTTCTATTATAATAGATTATATTTTGATTATTTACATATTTTTCTTATCTGAAAAATATAAGTAGTGAATATTCTTCACTTAAAATAAGTCAAGTATATTTTATTTGATTTAGGAGATTCTTGTAAGCTTTTTCACATATAAAAGCTTTGTTTTTATTTTGATATATATCTTTTATTTGTCTAATAGTTAAAAAGATATTATTAAAGAGTTTAGTTAACATATTAAATCTTTTATTTTTAGTAATAGTTTTGATATTTAGTTTTTGGTATCTATTCTTAGTTTAGTTTTTATAATCACAATTTTATTTTTATTTTATTTTATTTTTGCCTTGTATTGATATAATACTTGTAAGTATTGATATTTGAAAATCTTTAGAATAATCATAATCTTCTTTACCTTTATAAATAATTCAGTCTTTATTCTTAAAACTTATTATAAATTATATTTCTGATAAAATCTATCTTCACAAATATAGTTTGTAATATTATATATTAGAGTTTTTTTTAATAAGATATCAAGAGATATCAAAATAAATAAATTATTCTCTTTATTACTTGATTTAATGATCTTAAATAGAAGTTTATAATTACTAAAAGTATTATTAATAGGAGATCAGTTTGTAATTTTGCTAAAATTTAAAGCTGCTTTTCTTTAAACTGCTCTTTTATTATGAAGTGTTAATTTAGTTAAATCTATATAAATTAGCTTTTGTTCTTTTACTACTTACACATCTGATTATCTGATATTCTTTATGAGTTTTTCTAATATATCTACTTGTACTTTTTCTAATTCTTCTATAAATTATTTATCACTTAAAGACTCATTTTTATTTTTCATCCAAGTAGTATCAAAGCTTAGTTAATCATTATTAAGATTATTATTCAGTTGATTATTACTTGATTCCTTGATATTTGATAACTTAGAGTTTGATTTTATATTATTTCGGCACTTTTTTGTAGTTATTGAGCAGTATTTACTTTGTTTCTTTTGTTTTGGCATAATAAAAAATATATAATCTAAAAGAATCTTTAATAAAAATATACTTTTAATGAAAATGGATTTTTTAATTACAAAAAAACTGACAAACATTTTATTTTTGCTTTTTTTTGAAAAAAAATATATTTTGAAATGCTAGGATATACTGTAGGAAGAACAGGATTATTAGGTAGATGGCCTTTCAGGCATGCTCTTATATAGAAAAGGGAGAATCTCTTAAATAACCTTAAGAGTTACATAAAAAACTTCATTAAAATTGCTCTCTGATAGATTATATGCTATTTCATTTACACGTGATTTATTATATAGTAATCATGTGGTTTATTAATAAAATATCCACTACCAATATGCATCGAGAATTTCAGCAGTGGCGCAGTATTTGATGTCTTTAGAATGCCTGCACCATAGCATATATGGAGAATATGAATGCTAAACAAATTGCAAGAAAAATGAAGCGTGATCCATCACAATACGACGATTTATTGCCAAAGTATAAAAAGACCAAAAAATCGATAATTTACCATGGTCTGGAAGACTGCAAGTTCTCAACAATAGACAAAAAATGCACTTAAACAAAAGCCACCAAAATGCGACACGAACCATAACTGCAGTTTATCAACTGCTATGAATGTCTGCATGACTGTGGGGTTCGATCTTATATTGCTGCAGAAAAGCCATTTATTTCGGAAAGTAGCGCAATTGCGCGCGTTACTTGGTGCGAAAAATATAAGAAAAAAACCCCTTCCGATTGGTGGAAGATCATTTTTTCAGATGAGTCGAGTGTGGAGGTTGGAAAACAATCATGACAAATAAGAGTATGGCAAAATACGGGTGAGAGATTTAATACTGAGTGCTTATTACTCTCTTTCAAAAGTGATCGATGCTCAGTAATAGTTTGGGGATATTTCGCAGGATCGTTAATATTTTGCGATGAATATAAAGAAAAAAAAGAAAAAATCAATGCAAATACTTATCTTCGAATTCTAAAGACTCAGCTTTTACCATTTCACAATACACTTTGTACATTAATTGGTGAAAAAATAGTGTTTCAGCAAGATAATGCCCCGATCCATACTGCAATCAAAATCAAAAAATGGTTTGAGGAAAAGAATATCAAGATTATGGATTGGCCAGCGAATTCCCCCGACCTTAACCCTATAGAAAATCTTTGGGAGCTGCTAAAAGATAATATTCAAAAGCACGAAAGCTTTCCAAGAACCGTGGACGAGCTCAAAGGAGAAGTAGTCGAATTTGATGTCAATATTCTTAGGGAGGTTATTGACTCAATCCCAATAAGAATTAACGCGGTATTGGAGGCAAAAGGAGGGTCAACAAAATATTAATTAAATATGAAATAATTTTTTGTATAATATGAAAAAATAAAGTAAATCGAAATTATATTTTAAGTTTTATGATAATTGAAAATCGGGCGCTACTTTTTGTGGCGACTGTACATGTACTGTAAATGTTTAAGTTTCAATTGGATAAAAGTTTGTCTACGTGTACCGCACAATTTGGCGCTGTGTGACAAATATTAATATGTTAAGGCAAAGCCAAAAACAGTATCTAAACTCGTACAAAGAAACATTCGCAATACCTTACAAGTTATGATCAGAGATTAAACAAATTTTTTGACATTGTCGGCATTAATCTGCAAGCACATGTTTGTATTTTTTTTTCTTTTATTGCTTCTTCCTCTGCAAGTACAAATATAATATATGGACTTATTGTATTTTGAATATATTATTTTTTAAAAAATTCGTCCGCCATTACTTTCAAATGCTTAGGGAATAAAAGTTTGTCTACGTGTACCGCACAATTTGGCGCTGTGTGATAATATTAATCTATTAATCCTGTAGTGTTTAACTTTAAGGAAATCAATGACCGGATAAAAAAAGCCAAAAACAGTATCTAAACTCGTACAGAAACATAGAAGTTTCCGTTACACGTTTGCAAACCTTACAAGTTATGATGAAGCAAATTTTTTGATATTGTCGACATTAATCTGCAAGTACATGTTTGTATTTTTTTTCTTTTATTGCTTCTTCCTCTGCAAGTACAAATATAATATATGGACTTGTCGTATTTCGAATATATTATTTTTTAAAAAATTCGTCCGCCATTACTTTCCAATGCTTAGGAAATAAATGTCTACGTGTACCGCACAATTTGGCGCCGTGTGATAATATTAATCTATTAATCCTGTAGTGTTTAACGTTAAGGAAATCAATAACCGGATAAAAAAGCCAAAAACAGTATCTAAAACTCGTACAGAAACAAAGAAGTTTCCGTTACACCTTACAAGTTAGATATTATCGACATTACTCTGCATGTATGTATAGCTTGTATTTTCTTTTATTGCTTCTTCCTTATATATAGACCAAAAATCTGAAAGAACCAAATTTACGTTTCTTTTACCGTTTAAACAACTATTCAACTTAGGCATAACCGTTATGATGTTCAATAAACAAATTTTCCTCACGATTGTGATTCTTGGTTTCCAATTGTCATCAGTTTCCGCGCACTTTAAATTTGTGAATCCACCGCCCAGAGGTACTGGGAACTTGACCATCTCTCCATGCAGTGGATTAAATGATGTCAATACAACCTCTATAACGGATTTCTCTATTCGTAAGCGTCTCATTCATAGAAAATATAGTAGTAGTAGTAGTAATGATTATGTCAATAGCTATCTCAATTATTGCTGACAGTTTTGTTGATGCTATGTTTTATCTGGGTTGAATAAGATTAATCATTATCGTAAATAATCATTATAATTATCATTATAATTATCATCATCAAATATAGACGGTCAATCGATTGTTGTTTTCGGCGATGGTAACGGTACGCTGAATTACTATTTCGCTAAAACTTCTAATGATACATTCGTACCTGTATCAAATCGTAAGTGACTAAAAAAAAATACAATCAATAAAGTTTTTCTATTCAATCGATAATGTTCATTTATTTTCTTCAAATTAATAAAGAACCCGCAATAATTGACATGAAAACTGGAGACGCAAAATTAACGGTCACCACTCCCCTCGATCTCAGCAAAGCTAACGCGACTATTGGGCAAAATGGTGTCATCCAAGCAGTATACAACTCAAGTGATGGCAATACCACTTGGTACTCATGCGCTGATGTCAGAATAGTTAATGATACAGCAACTGGTACAGTAACTGGTAATAGTTCCTCTACTAGCGTTACCAAATCAGTAATTTTGAATTTAAGATTTATGTTGGCTTCAATTCTTGTTATAATTGGGGTTTCATCTACATGTATTTAGTATTATGTCATCCATATACAGTGTGTGACAAAAAAACTTAACTATTTGCCGATCACACGATAAATAAACATCGCCAATTTTAGCTTAATCTATGCTATTTTTTACTGAATTAAAGTTAAATGTTAAATAACGGTTTTATTTACTACGCTTGTTTAAATAATCTTCATAAGTAAACTCTCGCAAAATTCGCTATCAAAATGTCACCAACTACTTGCGAACAAAAGATGCACAGCTTATTACATTATTGGAATGAAGGCATCCGTTCTGTACCTGAACTATCCAAACTTACCCAAGTTACCTGTCGCTACCGTACGATATAATGTTGAAAAGCTCAAAAAAAAAACTAGCACTTTGAAGCATAGAGGTGGTAATGGCCGTCCAAAGAAAATAACAGTCAATATAGCAAAACCTATTGGCCAATCCATTCGTCATGACGATACGTTCTCTTGCCACTAAACTTAATAATCGTGATGTTATCGTACAGTTGACAGACATTTGAAGTCACAAGGATATAAAAAATCTGCCTTTAACTACGCCAATGTTAACGGAGACTCATAAGCGGAATCGTGTTGAATGGGCCAAGCGTCACCTTAACGATAATTGGAAAAAAACCCTATTTACTGATGAAACAGCGTTTCAATTGTTCCGGAACACAATTGAACGCTGGTATAAAGGTAAACGTCCAGTTCGTCGTATGCCGAAGACCGTAGAAAAATTTTTGCCTGGGGTGGTTTTCGCGCAAAGGGAAGGACGAGTCTATTTTGTTTCCGACGTATAATGAATGGCGAGTTTTATGTTAAAATCCTTGAAGACCATCTCGAAGGGGTCAATAAAATGCTCGGGAAGAAGTGGCGCTTTCAGCAAGATAACGATCCCAAGCATACCAGTCGGATAGCTAAAGCGTTTCTTGCCGATAATGTACCTGAAGTTATAGAGTGGCCGTCTTGTAGTCCCGACCTTAACCTTATAGAAAATTTATGGGCCATTGTTAAGAGTAACGTTGAGAAACGAATGCCTAAAAATTTGGATGTTTTAGAGAAGTTTTTGATGGAAGAATGGGATTCTATTCCAAAAACCGTTCTAAATAATTTAATAAATTCGATGAGACGTCGTTGGGAGTTAGTTATTGAAGCAAAGGTGAACGAATCAATTTTTAAGCCTAATAAATTTTATTCTGTAACTTTTTCGCTTTTAAATGATATATTGATCACCAAATTTGATGCAATCTTCGTGGATTTATGATGAATTTACATGAACATTATGTAAAATAAAGATATGGAGTTTCACATCAATGCTAAAGTCGAAATAAATAATATCATTATACATGTAGTCCATGATTCGCCTTGATTTTGATTACTATTGCTATTACTATTCGTGCTTTTTTCATTATTGTTATTTGTTAAGCACGCGCTAGACGCATTTATTCCGACTGCGGGCAATACTGATTGTGGATTTGAAAATGTATTATTAGGGTCGTATTTTGCTTTAATAATTTGCAACCGTGGAAGATTGCTTCCGAAATAAGCTTCTTGTGGATTAGTGAGATCAGCATCAACATAACCCTATCAGAAAAAATTAATATTAATGGCTGTAAAATTAATAGAGTTCCGTTGATATCAATCTCTTTGACACCAACACCCCATTGTTAGCAACCTCGATCATAGGACAGATTTCAAACGATAATAACCACCCTCAAATATATCCACAAAATAGCCCTGTCCCATTGTACCGAAAGATCCATTTAACAAATGCATGTAATATGTACCTGATAGCTTGAACCGTCAGAAAAAGGTCTCACTTTAGTATCCCAAGATTTAATCCAATCCAATAGTTGCTTATCTTTTTTTGTGTCACCGGTTAAAGACACACTCACTTGTACCCCTAGCCTTGTATTTGATCGATGTACATAAGCAGTTAAATTCGATGGTTGTTTGCTAAATATCCCACCATAAGCTTCAAACTCAGCGTATGCATCACCTGGACATGATGTAACAAGATCCACAATAACATTGATTTGCTCCAAGGTGAAAGATTCATTAAAATACATTGATTTTGTTTTTTCGAGTTCGCGCTGTTGTTTAGGACCAGGTGGGTAATCTGATAATATTCCAACTGTCGCGACGGAGTGACTATAATTGCTCGTAAATGGTGATGTACCGATATTCAGCACACTGTATTTTGACAAATTATCTTCTTCGGCAAAATATACGCGCACACCTAAAATATTGGTCTCTTTATATTCCTCGTCTGATGGTTTCTCACCAAGATTCAGAAGTCCACTCGCGTTCAATATAGTTTTTACTTGGTCTGAAGTGCCTAAATAATGACCAGTTATTGTTAATCCGTCATTCTTACTCATAACAAACACTGTGGTAAGATTTTCGGGTGAGTCAGGTGCCCAAGACGACCATACTTTGAGTCCCTGTTCGGCTGACTTAATTGGGTATGTTATCTGAAAGACAGTATTTTGTTGCCAAGCAGGAATAAGGTTTAATGTCCATTGAGTGACAATCCCATAACTTCCTCCTCCACCACCTCTTAAAGCCCAAAATAAATCAGAATTTTGGCTGGCATTGGCGATAAGTAAGCTACCATCTGCTGTGACTACTTGAGCTGAGAAAGCTAGATCTCCGCTGTTTAAATAAGTTTATAATAAGTTTAATTAACTTAATTTACATATCAAACTTTAGACAACATAACGACAAACCTACTAATAATTTTTTTTTTACCTTACCCCATAGTTTCTCGATTGTGGGCCAAAACCCCCTGCAGCTATAATACCCGTTAATCCAACAGTCGGGCAAGTGCCCGAAATGAACGTGAAATTTTTCTGGCCTAATTGTAGATACAATGGACCAAGACGAATACCAGCACCAACTATCGCCTTCTTTGCAACCTCGTCGATGCTCACATCAACCATATTACTAACATCAATTACGACTGAATTATTGCTTGATGAAAAGCTCTCGTAACTAAAGAAAACTTGATTTTAGAGAGCAAGCAGCGAAAAAATATAGTCGTAAATAGACGCGTTTCAAGTACTTATTTATTTACCTATGACCGCCATTTCTAGGCACAGGTTTACGTTGAAATGCATTCGCGCAAAGAACTAAAGCTTGAACTTGTGTCGAGTTTGTAGGAAAAGCAACAGCATCAGGAAAGTATTGGACTCTATATATTATAACAAAGAATATGTATTAGTCATCGCCCGTAAACACAAAATTCCCCAACCAAAAAGCGCAAATTTTACCTTATCCTTTCTCCAAGTCTCACTTCCTCATAGCTGGCGTCTGAGGGAAAAATGACTTTTGCACCAGTAGAAGAGAGGCAATCCTCAACTTTACGATACGTTTCCGGGTTAAATGAGGGTTTTACGGCGACAATATCATTATTACATACTTGCAGTCCAGACACTCGCACAAAAACATTGCAAGACACAAAAATAACACATACAAAGCTAAAGATTAATTTTTTATTTATCATGGCCTTTATCTCTCTCTCCATACAAAGTAAAAGAATAAAGCTTTATTAAACGAGACATGGTTGATGAACTTGTTTCAAGATATTTTTATCTGCTGTATACACACATGTATAATATCATCGATAGCCAATCAGCTGTTTGTATTTGTGCATATATATAAATGCTCGTTTTTATCCACCATCGTATGTATCAACAAATTGCCCAGTTCCGTGAGGTTGATAACAACAAAGGCCGTAATTATTATAATCAAACTGCAACGGTAAGGTCATGTATCCGTTTGGCATACATAGAAAAGGAACTATCGGCTGATCCAATGAATTTTCCGCCTTTTGCAGCGATGGTCAAGTCAAGTATCGGCCTCAAAAATTTATATAAATTAACCCCATCCACCATATTTGTCAGGTTTTTCAATTCTGTCACGTAGGTCTCAAAGTTTAACAAAGTAAAAGTACATGGAAAGTTAAGAAACAATGGTGCCAATTGTTCACGTGTTTTTTCGCCATCCATGGCCAGGTACACAACGGTCTTCGATGATTTAGAAAATGTCGACCTACATTTCTTTCGCGTTGATGTAGATTTGTAATTTGGTTTGAATTGTTTTGCTTCTTCATTTACTAATTTAGTTATATTTTTTCCCGTTTTTCCCGATAACGATTTGAAATATTCCTTCTCACCGACCTTCACATGTAATCCTATATAACTCCCAACACCTCCCAACTGCATCCCTATTCGATCAGAAGCCATCACAATTTCAGGCGCATTGATTATAAATCCACGATAAAATTGTCTTGCAAACTCAAGATTTTTTCCTTCTTCGAGAACTAGACGCTTCTTTCCACTTAAACTATTAAGATGTAATAGTTTCGCATTATTCTTTTCCAAGGTCGACGTTAAGAGTCGTGTTTCATATCCATCAAGTCCGATTGCAGATTCGGGTGTATCGTAGATTCGATAATCATACTGCGAGGTGTCCTCAAGAAAGTAAATGTCCTTCTCATGTTTGATATTCAATTGTCTTTTAAGATTTTTTAAAACAAAATCAGGACGATTAATTATTCTCACATGATCTTTGATGAAATTCATATCCATCAATTTATCCCATGGGTATAAAGTATACGCGTTGACTCGATCGAGACATTTTGCTCGTTGCTTTTCGTTTTTGAATTTCACGCAATCAGCGACATTTTTTTTGATATTATATTGCTTCAATTGATTCATTAGCATTGGGGCAGGTCTATATTGTGGCGCTACACCGAATAATATTGGAGGAATTATCAAAGTTCGTTTTAACATCCATGCGAGAATTAGCGCATTCTCTAATGCGATACGTTGACTCTGGAAATGGCCATGTGGTAGATAAGTCAGATATTTTTCATCCACATCACTGGAAGCAATTTGACTCGCAGATTTTATCTTGTCATTTGATTCCGGGTTATTAATATTCTCGTGTATTGACGTGTTGGTTTCGTCACTGTGAATTAATTCTTGTTCAGATATTTGATAAAGATGATATGTGTATAAAAAACGATACAATATAAACAAGGTTAATAATATCACGGGTATTGTGAATACCCTGAAAGGTGGTGGAAGATTTTTATGTTGATTTTTATTTGTAAAAAAAGTAAATGGAGCAACGAGAATTTTAATAAAATGTATCATTATCAAGATAGGAAGAGGAAAGTTATTACCCGTTACATGAACGATGAACAATTACAAGCTTTTACCAAGTTACGAACTGCATGTACATGTATTTCGGTAACACCATCAACTAATCTCGGGATACATTTGTGATCCAAATTCTTTTAGGAGAAAAATTAATGGTGATGAGCATAATTATTAGAAAGCATCTCATTCTTTATTAGTTAATATTAACTATTGAATTCACGTGGTAGGGCGTGCTATTTATTACGTAATATTTTTTTAATTAATATCCTCACCTGTCTTTGTATGGTACCGCCCTAGAGGTACCGCCCATGATAACTTTTTTGTTGTATGACTAGTTAATTAATTATATTTTTAATATATTTCAAATATAGTAATAGTGATGCAAAATGTTTATTTTTTCATCAGAAGCGGTCTT
This sequence comes from Ambispora leptoticha, assembly GCA_910591765.1. NCBI lineage: Eukaryota > Fungi > Glomeromycota > Glomeromycetes > Archaeosporales > Ambisporaceae > Ambispora > Ambispora leptoticha. Next base: position 4,599 of record CAJVPS010001638.1, on the reverse strand, counting down.
CATATTCTTTATGTGAAAATCTGTAAAATATAGCAAGGAAAACATAGTAATATTTTCGTTTTATTACTATAACTTGTTTTTGTTTCCGATTCAAAGACAAATAAATCGAAATAATACAAATCTTAATGCAAATATTAATTAAAATAAAAAAAAGCCAATTAAAAAGATTGTCTAGTTTAATATTAGAAGAATAAGTTAATAAAAGCGCGAATTTATTTATCTATACAGTTTGTTTAGCACATTGTGGCTGCATTTTTAATTTCAATTTCGGTTAGAGGTTTATTGACTCAATTCACCGGACTTTGGATGTTTCTACTAGAATGTCATCAACAAAATTGCCATTAGCAGCTTCGTTTCCGGAACCGATACTGCCGTTACCGTATAGTATTCGTTTTTATGAAATGCAGAGTATGCAAATACTTCCGGCGTCTAATCATTTGGTAAAAAATTGGTTGACTTTAAGATTTTGTGCAATGAATCCGGTGGACAATTTCTTCATTTGGGCCTTAATTTATTGAATATAGCGAGTTTCCAATCGTTACGAGCAAAAGTACTTGAATGTGAAATTTATTATTTCTATTAACTGATTAATGTATTACATTACTGTATAAAATGTATTACATTACTGTATAAAAAAGTTTACGTGCGAGTATTATTAATTAAAATCTTAAGATGATTAACAAGTCCAGGAACTATCTCTTGAAGAAGGGGATGTTACTTCCTTATACCAGCTGCTAGTGCCTAAGCAATCACCTACGGTCATCATATTATATCCATCACCCTTAATGAGATCGATTGCATATGGTGCAACATCTTCCACCGTTGTTTGTTTCACGTCATGATTAAGTGCGACATGTGGATTTGGAGGATTAACATTATTCAGATAAACTTGCTTCGATTGGTCAGGAGTATTTCCTGTGGAATCACCAGAATCGATATCCCACTGAATAATATGCGAATATCCTTCGTCGCCAAGAATACCAAGAACCCGGGAATCTGATGAACCGTCACCGTAGGGAAGTCTAAAGAATCTTGGTACAGCGCCAATAATTTTACGAAGAGCAGTTTCAAGTGCAGTTATTTGATATCTTATGTCATCATCTGATAGAGAGGGGAGTGACGGATGTGACCAGGTATGCGCGGCAATTTGATGACCTTCGTCATACGCACGTTTAACTACGTCTGCATAATCATAGATACAACCCCAGTTATTGCCATTCACAAAGAATGTTGCCTTTATTCCTTTATTAGCGAGCGTATCAAGGAGCTCATTCGTGAACTATTATAAAGAATGAGATAACGTCGTCGTCATCATTTGTTTAATAATGATTAATAGATAAATCTCGAGATACTTACGGAATAAGGACCATCGTCAAAAGTTATTGCGAACGTGTTTGAGATTGCGCATGAGCTGTAAACTTTGGCAGTTACTGGACCACCACCGGTACCAGTCTGGGTTGGTGAAGCAGAGGTTGTGGTTGAAGTTGTTGATGGATCGTTATTGCATTTACCGAATCCAGATTGACAACCAGATCCACAATAATCTATACATGCACATGTATTAAATATTAATATCGATATGCATGCAATGTTTAAATATATTTTTAATAGCTCGATAAATGTCCTACCAGAAGTGGTGCCACACCAGCCCCATTGAGAGCAACAATTTCCCGATGGACATTGTGTATTGTGATCTTTTCCGCATTGGTCATTTGTCGATGTTGGATAACTGCTACTTGTAGTGGTAGTTGAAGAAGTTGTGGTGGATTTTGAAGTAGTAGATGATGAAGAGGTTGTGGTAGATGTGGTGGTTGTCGAAGTGGTTGTTGTCGAAGCGCTGTTGCAATTACCAAATCCAGATTGACATCCAGCGGCACAATAATCTAAATTACGTACAACGATTAAATATCGATATATGTAGTACATTAGTGCATACATGACATGTATCATCATATTCACCTGATGTTGTTCCACACCAACTCCATTGTGAGCAACATTGATTTGAAGGACATTTCGTTCCATATCCGCTTCCACATCTACCGTCGGTTGAAATTGGAGTTGAAGTTGAAGTTGAAGTTGAAGTTGAAGTTGAAGTTGAAGTTGAAGTTGAGGATGAAGTACTACTAGTCCTGCTACTAGTCGACGTAGTCGATGATGTGGTCGAACTACATAGACCGTAATTAGGCTGACATCTAAAAAATTGTGAAAAGTCTTTAGAATATGTAAATTTTTTTTAGTATTCCATTAGTGGGATTAAACTTACCCTGCACCACACCACGCGTCACCTACTCCACAATAACTTAAAATGCAAAAGGAAAGTAGTTCGACGTTAGTTTCATTCAATTATACCCATTTGCGCATTATAGAATAAAGCATGTTTACCCCCATTTCGAGCAGCATTCACCCGCGGAAGCATTACACTCTAAGGTAAAATAAATTATTTAGCATGCATAGCTAGCAAGTACACAGATACAGGTTGACATCTAAATACATACTGCCGTTTGGGTTTTGAGTACCGCAATCTTCAGCATTCGCAAATAAAAAAAACAATGCAACTATTGCAATTTGCAAAAGAGAAAATCTCTTATATTGAGACATGTCTTTCTTGGATTTGCCAGTTAAAAAAGAATGGTGATTCTATCAAAGTCAAAAGGTAGTCTATGTATTTTTTAATTTGAATTACAATTAAGATTATAGAAAAAGAAAAAAGATGAAGCTTCAGAGTATGAAACAGACTGAATTTAAAGAGATTCTTGAGTGTTATTTTTAATGAAATGTAACTTTGAATCTATTAATGTTTTTATTAATTACAAAGTTTATAAATATCTATGTTACCTTTTTCCTTCGGGAATTTTCTCTTGACTGACTATGGATTATTCATTTTGCACTGTATTGGTTTTTGGTAATCTAGTTGAGTAACATGTATTGTATACTAATACGATAACCTAATCAAAAAAATTTATGTACACAGTGACAGTGAACTTGATACGTTATAACGAATGATTCGAAACAATTAGAAAAAAATTCGTTATATCGAGCTTTGAATATCCGTTATACACATGGTAACTCTCAATGTAATGAATGCACTTTCAATAAATTCGTTATATAAAATCTTGTTATATAAAATCTTGTTATATAAAATCTTGTTATACAAAATCTTGTTATAACGAACGAATTTCGCGATAAAAAAATTTCCGTCACTAGTATGTACATTCAAATGATGTCATTGGACAATGCATGGGAAGACGGTTATCTTGCTAAGTTACTTCGAGAATGCGTCTATATTGTGCAACATTTGACACGAGTTATGTAATGTTCGCACATACATACATGGCGTTCAGATGCATTAATTCGAATTTTCCAAAAAGGTTTACCGTATCGCTTTTGCATGTACATAATATACGTCTTGCTTTTTGTTTATCTAGTGTTCCTACATTTGTCTGACATTTGGATAACTTGCACAAAGTTCGATTGTACCCCGGCGTTTTATTCATCCGGCAAGTGATATCATTTATCCTTGTCATAATAAACCGGAGAAGAGACAATGTACAGTGGGTGTGTACAAAAATTTACGTCCGAGATGATTAGTATGTCACTTTTTCAGAAAGTTAACTGATTTCAAAGCAAATCAATAAAGTTTATTGAATCCAGTAAAAGAAAAGTCATTAATACTGTATATAATTTAATAGTTAGTCGGTAGCCTTTTTCCATTTTAATAACTTTAACTATACAAGCATGCTATCAACTAGTTTATCTAATGTTTCAGGTTCGATTCTTCTAATTCAGGGATGTGTGGGCTGTGCACGAAGCAATCTCTCCAAAGGTGCATAAGATCGTGCCTTTGTATAAGCCACAAAAAATGATTCAATATTATTTTCTTTTATTCTATGGGAACGCATATTATTAAGAAACTTCAATTAAAGGTCCAATTGCATTTCATATAAACGCCGCCATATCATTACGCCATTTTTTGGCTTCATAATTGCAATTTACATAAATATCTTTCATGTGGTTTGCGTCTAGCCTATCTGCGTGATTCATTTTCAAAGATTAAATACCGTGACTTATCACTTCAAATCGCCAATTCTCACTCAACAGTCCAATTCTACACCATAGCAACCGGTCTTTTCGATTTTTTCCGAAACTAAGGATTTTCTAACTCCTGTTTGATTATAATAACCTTCCTCATAAAGAGGATCACGAACAGTCTTTGTACTAATTATCTTGTCCAACATATCTTTTGTAATTTGTTTCAGCTGCTTTTCAATGATTATTTCTAACAAATTGAACTATACGACGAACTGCATGGGCGTTTAATTTTCTTTGGCCTACGAAATTTAGTAGAAACTGTGATTTTTTATATTTGTAAACTATAGTTGGAGGATGATTTTAAGGTTTTAACGATATTAACTGGAGAAAATCCACTTTTAAAGACCAATTTGTTAACTTTGAGAATGTTTGTACACTTTATCAGTTATCAAAAAAAAATTCTATTAGTAAAGATCCACAAATTAATTCCAATTATGGGTTGGTGCAAAAAGATTTGTACCTCAGATAAATATTAATAAATTATTTTTTCAAAATAAAATTTTAATTCTG
>CAJVPS010001637.1:0-14684 GCA_910591765.1 Ambispora leptoticha | reverse complement strand
ATGGTAATAAAAGATGATATTTCTTGATTAGATTCATATTTTAATCTTCTTTTCATTAGAAATAAATTATTGGATGCTCTTAAAGAAAAAATCACATCCAAAACTATTATTAGTTTATGGAAACAATTATTGAACAGGGCAAAAGAATATAATGCTATAATTGATAATATATTATTAGTTAATAATAATTCTGATAATGAAGATTTAGTCTATTTTGGAGATGAAGAAATTGATATATAAAAGCTAATAAAAATTATATCAAAATAAATCCCAGAAACTAAAAAATAAAATAGATTATTAAAATTTTAAATATAGTTTTTTTTAAAAAAATTTTACTATACAATATAATGTATTAACATTTTTATACTGGACTATACTTAGTAATTTAATTATAATTTTAAATGCTTATAACTTTTTATTTTATAATTAAAAATTTATAAACTCATCATAGATTTATTAACTAAGCATTATATTTAAAAATATGATAATTATAATTTAATAATATTTAAATTAATATATTAGTAGTACTTTGAATTTTTAGTTGAGACTAAGAGACTCGAACTGTAGTAATATTACTTAAAATGTATTTTTTAAAAAAAATAATTTTATTTACTTCTTTAGAAAATATTGCTTCATTATTATTGAATTAAAGTACAATAGAATAAATAAAAAAAGATTCTTTATTTAATATAAATAAATTATAAAATTTGGATGACTTTTATTAAAAGCAACTATTAATTTTTATTTTGAGGTTCAAATATTTTTGCATTGAACCATATATTTTTTTACAATTTTGGTTTTATAGAAACGATGCTTGCTATAAAATAAAGAAAATATAAATTGAGTTTTACTGTTAATGCAAATAATAATATAAAATGCGAAACCTTTTCAAAGCACAACACTTCTCAAAAATTCAAACGTAACAACTAATGAGCATAACAACTGGAGAAGCAATTACAAATTTGTTGTATATTGTAACATCCAAGACAATCAAACTGATACCACGTTCTATCGTTTTCAAACACTTGATTGTCCATCACGAATCTTTTTTTCCAATATGTACACTCTTTATTCTGAAACTTGTGAGGATGAAACCTACAAATATTCCTGCGAAATGAAAAGCGACTAGAATCAAGAACTAAAAAGCGCACGAACATGATAGCTCTCGCGGAAATGTCAGAAGATTGAGAACACAAACAACGGAACGAAGCAATTCTTGAAGTGGTGGATGGATTGGCGAGATATGTTTATAATGTCACGTCTTTATATCGGTTCAGTATATTCAGTACATAGACTTGGATAAAGCCTTAACTTGATGAATATTCAAGTATAAAAAGTTCCTAATTGTTACAGTATGCGATGCGATGAACGTAAATTCGTACGAGTTGTCACGCGTCTTGGAATGCTTGCTTTGGGATTACATGTGCACGTATTATCGTTATCGATAAGACGATTAATGAGGCATGGGTCGCCAGAGATGAAATTATCAACGAAGACGAATTAGAAAGGGTCATTGACGTTTTCATCCCGATCACGAAAAATTTGCACAATTCTGAAATCATTTTATGCAAAACATATAATGATGGGAACGAACATGACATATGTTTAGATTTTTAATATTCAGAAGGTATCGAAATTCAAGCAGATAATGTTGTTTATTTCTTTCCATTCTATTCATAAATAATTCCTATTCAACAAGTTAGTAAAGTTACACTGAAACGTAAAAAAATTAAGTTCTCAGATGTGATGTGTTATATCTGCAGAGATTCATGTTCTTTATCATAAATTTGATACACAATCATTATGCCACCATTTGAGAACATAGTAACTAGAAGACGAGAAAAATTTATACATAAGACTGTCAGCTGTCAACGCCAGATCATCGATTAGGGTCCAACTGTTGTTATTCAGAACGAAGTTATACACACCAAAGACTAGCTATAAATGCCAGAATTGTGGATAGATAGAGGATCTTCTCTAGGCATTCTTTGTTGAAGTCATCCGTAATATTGGTTGTACATCAAGTGCCCATTGTCCTATATTCTTTTATTAGAATTTTTCGTATTAAAAAAAGTCTACGAAAGCAAGTAAATATTATTTTCCCTCCTTAATATTAATAGAAAATTAAAGGAGTCACTGACAACGTTAATAATTTTAAGGGTACTAAATTCTGCGGCAACTTGTGGTACAAGGTTTTGTAGATGTTTTGACCAGCGTTGTGGTTCGTTTTCTTCAAACTTTCTAAAAATATTTTAACGTCGATTCTAATTTACGTAATGGGGTGAGCAAAAAATGCTTATCGTTATTGATTGCACAAAAACGGTTATCAATAAATTTTCCCAACACATCATCTAATCTATTAGACAATTATAATATACTAATTAGGATTTATTAATCATCACCACTCGCATGATAAATTCACTATTATTTAAAGAAAAAATTACGGGTAATTTTATCAACGATTTTAAAGACTAAATTTTCTTTGGGATCAATTATCAATATCAGAAGGGTAAATCGTTTTGAAAAAATTGGCGACAAATAGGACAACCACAAAACAAAAAACACAAGACGCCAGCCAACGATAATGTCCAACGTCAACAACAAAACCTCCACTTACGTCACGCAAAACCCAACATCATCACATGTCTCTCCCTCAACTCTCGCAGCAGCAAACACTTCAAAATACCCAAACACCGACAAACAAAAACAGAAACAGCTACTACCACCAGCAACCAAAAGAACCTACACATTCGTCGAGCTGCTCGCTCTTCGATTTTCGCCAATGTGCCGTGAAATCGAATGTAAGTTCGCGCCGGATGCGCTGTACATGGACATCTTGTCCTCACAAATGGATCCCGAAGAATTAGAATATAATTGGCGCTCTGCACAAGGTGATATCATCGAGAATGAATATTTCGTAGTGCCGGGACGTCATCTTAGAACCAATGATGAGATGATGGAATTAGGGAATTTGGGTTTTGTGAATGAGTTTATTAGGGCGCATAATCGATGGATTGCGTTGCTAGAAACTCGTGGAAGTATGAAAGGACGGGATGACGAATTCAAAAAGGAGAATGTGTTCAGTTGCAAGAAGGAGGAATGGGTTAATGATCATATGAAGAAAACCTCACACGAAGATGGTTGTGTCGCTATTCAAGTTTATAAACAACAAATTCAGGCAAATAATCAGAACTGAAAAATTGTCGTTGTTGGTCGGATGTTTGGGTTTTTGAAGTGAGAAGGAACTAATAATTATAGATTATAAATAAGCTAATTAACGCATGTAATTCCTTTGAGATTATTGCAATGCTCCCAAATCTTTGCTTTATAACACTCTCACGCGCGCGCTATAACCACAATGTTTAAAATCATTAGCATCTCTTTTCCTTAATGTGTAACAACTAAATGGTCTCATGAAAAAACTGAATCAGAATATTTCCACAACGTAAATAACATTCCTGAAAAATCAGGCTTTATTCCAAATCAAATTATTTATCATTTGTGGCACACAAAAATTATTCCGATTTATCATCACTTGATCTATAACATTGATGATCTTTTCCATGTAGAGTATTAATTGTCTTCTGATTTTCTCTCGCAAACAATTTCATTTTCCTACAGATATCATCTTAAATCAAAAAGAAATATTAAATCTCAAAAAATAATAAGGAACAATAAAATGTTTGAAGCACGACCAAATGATACAAGCTTGATGAAAAAGATAATTGCGTCCGTTAAAGAGTTAGTGTCCGAAGTTAACCTCGATTTCACCGAATCCGGGATTTCGCTTCAAGCGTTAGATTCAGCACATGTCGCGTTGGTATCGATGCTGTTGTTCAAAGAAGGATTTGAACCGTATCGATGTGATCGAGGACTCACGTTGGGTGTAAATTTAAGCTCTTTGAATCGAATCTTGTCATGCGCTGAGAGTGATGATATAATCACTTTTACGTGTGATGATACTGCAGATTTTATGAATTTGAAATTTGAGAGTAAAGGTTTGGTCTTTTTTTATAACTCGTATATTACCTTTAATAAATGAAGTAACAATATTATTATCAAAAAAAAGATGGTAATAAAGTATCGGAGTACCAATTAAGACTAATGGATATTGATCAAGAACATCTTGCTATCCCCGAACAACAATACCCATGTGTTGTTAGTTTGCCATCGAATGAATTTAGCAAAATTTGCCGCGATAATTCAAACTTTGGTGATGTAGGCAAGTATACGTATTTTATGAATTAGTCTGATAAAATATTGATTTATCTATTTGTTATAGTTCAAATAATTGTCACAAAAGGAGGAATCAAATTTTCCACTACTGGGGAGACTACCAAAGGAAATGTCACACTAAAGTCAACGGTTAGTCTGGTTTTTGTCACTTCTAAAATGAATTTAATATCAATCATAAGAAAATCCGCATATTTTTATATATAAAGGACAGCGAAATCATCTCGTTAAACGTCAAGAAACCAGTTGAAAACGAATTTTCGCTGAAACATCTATTACAATTCGCAAAAAGCCAAGCATTAAGTGATCATGTCACCCTACATCTCGCGATAGACCTTCCAATAATGGTAGAGTATAATTTCGAGGCGGCAGGATATGTCAAATATTTCCTTGCGCCTAAATTGAGCGACGTTGGGAATGGTGAGGAACATGAGGAGGATGAAGATTAACATGCATATGTAGTGTGTGTTGTACCAATTTCCATGTATATTCAATCTTTTTTTTCTTGTGTTTCTATCGTTTATAATCTTAAAAATTTTTTTTAACTACAATTTTTTCACGAAAAATATCTCGATAATGACGAATAATGACAGTAACATTTTTGTTGCTACGAAAAAAATAAATAACAATACTACTACTAGTATTGATAATATTAAGAAGTCGAGCGCAAAAACAAAAAAACATAAAAATCGGTATATGTATTTATTTATATGTATTGTCTTATAACATAAAACATATTACATAATGCAATTCCTTCATACATTTATAAAGTTTTCTTCGTCTTCCGCGAAAGATTTCCGCACATGTTGTCATGGAAGATAACACAGAATTTTTTCTTATTCATTTTAAAGGTAATTCAAATTATTAGCATTCTTCATGTTTTATTAGACGTTTTCTCATTTTTCTCTTTAAAAGACTCGGCAATTGCACCAGTCTGGCGTACTATAGATCCAGAAGATGATCGTCTCCAGCGTGTAGTAAATAAATTCCTTCGTCAGCATGATTGCATTGATGCTTGTAAACCTCAGTCAACAACGAATTCAGGACAATCACAACTAAAATCAAAACATTATCACTTTTATCCTGACGATAATGAGAATAGTGATGATAAGGGCAATAGTGAGCAAAAAGCACATAGAGAAGACAATGAGATGGACTTGATTAGCAAGGGATTGGAAAATATGAATATTTACTTTTATCATGACGATAATGGGAATAGTGATGATAGAGGCAATAGTGAGCAAAACGAATATGGAGAAGACAATGAAATGGACTTGATTAACAAGGGATTGAAGAGCATGGAGATTTAATTCTTTTCTTGTTTTTCTTTTTTAATTAAAACAATAAACGTCTTTATGATAGATATTTATTGTTTTCTTTAAATTTATTCCGAGTTTCATTGTTCGTATTTTAAAGAAAAACAAGTATCTATGTGGAAGAAAAATTTATTTACATATATACAATGTTCATATTGATTGATTGCGAGTTCATCAATTATCAGATTGGAATTATTTATATCCACGCACATTAAAGAACGGAATTATTTAGAGTAATTATGCAGTATTCAGGTGCATCTGAAACTATTTAGTTTCAATATTTTGAAAGGAAAATTGTATCGTCGTCTATAATATTCTGAATATACTCGATCAATCATTTATTACTTTTATTTCAATGAATTTCTTATCATCAGAAATTGATTTTTGTTAAATATATTAACCTTGTAGTGACGAATAAAAATTTGACGAAATATATAATCGATTTTAATAGTATTGAGATAAAAATAATAAGGTGCGGTAATAAAAATAAAATATTAAAGCTTAGTTATTAAATTATTCCCGCTATCGATTAAAAAAATAAATAAACTATTTATTACTAAAACAGTGAGAAAAATCGATTAAACACTACTACATATTTTAGAAAATTCAGTATCGTAATATTATTTTAACAAGAGAAAATGGTTAATAAATAACAAAGATGAATCTGAAATCCTAAATGACATGATCTAGTTATTTCTCGAAAGTTAAAAATAACCATGATTACAACTATACTTAACACCCTTATAAATATTTAAAATTAAAAAAAGTAACTATTGATGAGAATAAATCTCTTCAAAATCAAAAGACTCAATCATTTCAGCTGCTTGATCATGCCCGTTTACATAAGCCTTTTGATACAATCTAAAGCCATTCGTGATTTTTGAAATTCCTATTCCATAATAATAAAATTTCCCAATATTAAATTGGGCTTTATTCCGACGCTTTTAAATACCAATCAAGTGCTTTATTATTATCTCTGCCTGTTCCTTCTCTATGTATATAACATTGTCCAAGTCGAAATTGTAAGCGAGAATTCCCACTAGTTGCTAATTGTAAGACAACTTTAAATAACATAGATTCTATGTTTTTCATTTCTTCATCACGTTCATAGCTATATCTCAAAATAAATTGGGCTCTATTATACTCAGACTCTGCTGATTTTAAATACCATTCGAATGCTTTTTTTTCATCTTTGATTGTTCCTTTTCCATTTCGATAACTGTTAGCAAGATTAAATTGTGCTCGAAAATCTCCAGACTCTGCTGCTTTGAAATACAATTCGAATGCTTTTTTTCATCTTTGATCGTTCCTTTCCCATTTGAATACCAGTTTGCAAGATTAAACTGTGCTTGAGAATCTCCAGACTCTGCTGCTTTGAAATACCATTCGAATGCTTTTTTTCATCTTTGATTGTTCTTTTTCCATTTTCATAACAGATAGCAAGCGCGAATCATGCTTGAGGAAATCTAGAATCTACTGATTTTAAATACCATTTGAAAACTTTTTTTCATCTTTTTTCATCCAAGCCTCCTCGTTGTATAATTCTTCGATTAAATATAGCGCCATAACATCTGCTGTTTGTTGATAATATCGTAAAGCTTGATCATAATCTTTTTCAGTATTCAAACCCATATGATAAATGATACCTAGAATTGTTGTATATTTTGTATTATCTTGTAAACCTTGCAAAAGCTTCCCAGGATATTTGAGTTTTTTCGAAAGTAATTCTAATAAGCATTATTAAATCTGTTTGAAAATGTTCATTATTCTTGACGATATTGTCATAGCGATAGAAAATCAGTAAATCATCTATTGTGGTTTCTTTTTTTATTATGCTGTCAGTTTGTTGCTGGTTCTGCTGATTCATGTTTTGGATTTCAGCTGTGCTTTTGTTATAATAAAATGTAGAGGAGGATGAGTTGCTTTTTTTTATATTTTCTATTGATATTTTACATTATACAGTATTTAATCATTAACGTCAACAGCAATTGAGGATCAATTTGTTGCTTTAATGGGCAAAATAACGAATAGTCGTACATGTAGTACATGTTCATGTATATTCATCAGCTGTTAATATTGATTTATAGTTATTATTGTCTTTTCATCCAGATTGATACGGATATTGTGTATTCATAGGGCAAGTATTTAATTCAAATAACAAAAGCTATAGCAAATTATTACAAAATATGATCTCAATTCAATAACAAAATTACTATATTAATTCACTAATAAAACTCAATGATAATTATTCTAACAACATAGATCAAATAATTTCAATAATCAAATGTTTGAACACGGTATTAATTAACGTTAAGTGATACAAGAATTAAGAATTTTCGTAATCTCATTGCAACGGTAACAGTATTATATGTAAATATGGCATCCATTCAAACCCAAATGACTGACGCAGATGCGGGAAAGATTCTCGCATATATGCATATAGAAAATATAAGTGCAAGAAAAATGAAGCGTGACCTCACCACAATACTTTATGATCCGAAAAAATCGAAAATTTACCACAGTCTGAAAGACCACAAGTTCTCAAATGATAAAGAAAAAAGAACATTTATAAAAAAGTTATTGCAAAATTGTGAATGAATTAAAAAATTAAACTGCAGTTTGTCAATTGCTACAAATATGTATAATACATAGCTTTGGATTCGGTCTTGTCTTGCTGCAGAAAAGCTGTTAAGTAATATTATCACGCATTACTTGGTGTGAAAAGAATAAAGACAAACCACGAAATAAGCGTAGAAATTGGGAAACAATCCGACAAATAAGAGTATAGCGAAATATGGGGAAAAGTTTAATGCTGAGTGCTTAGCACCGAGTTCAAAAATAATCGAAGCGAAGGAGATATGAATGAATAAAATCAATCAAAATTTATCTTAAATTTTTATAGGCCTGCTTTTACCGCTCATAACGATAATACGATACGTATATTAGTAGAAAATTTGGTTTTTCAGCAGGATAATGTACCGATCCATACCGCAAACAAAGTCAAAGAATGGTTCGAGGCAAAATTATGGATTGGTTAGCAAATTCCATCACCTAGATACTACTGAGGATAATTAAAACTTACCAAGAACCGTGGATGAGCTCAAAGCTGTTCTAAGGAGGCATGATCAAAATTTGGTGTCTCTTTTCTTAAAGAGGTTATTGTGAGCCGACAAAATAATAAAAAATTATGTTAAATGTTAATTGCAAATCGGGCATTTACTACACTAGTTTTCGAATATATACATGTACATGTATAATGCTGCAATAGGAGAAATAATAAAATTAATGTTCATAGCTACTTGTTATTAAAATTGTCAGGATTTCGTTAAGTGTTTCAGGATTGCGGTTTTCGAATGCTGGACGACACCCGTTAGCGAATGAACAGAACATAACTCAAATCCTAACGATCAATTATTAATAATGTTGATGAATAATATTATCCAATAAAAGGAACAGCACTGATGAGGAAATATTAATTTGTGGTTGTACGTTTATATTTGTCTTATCTTGTGAGGTTATGTAATTTATTTTCAGTTGCATGGGTTAAAACTACAGTAATATAGTTTGAAACAGGTTTTATTTTTAATATTAAAATTCTAATATAATCTGGATTATATTAGAATGATATTAAAAATAAAATCGGTCCCAAACTCTAAACTAATAAGTCTCAAAAGTTACAGTATACACATATTCTTTTATTTTTTTATATGATTTACATTAATTGCTACTAATATTTACATTAACTACATGTTAATAAGACTGATTTAGCTTTTTTAGGAGGGTTTTGTGTGGTGCTGTCTTTGCCACGAAAGACTTCAGCTCCTTTGCAACCGTAGTCAGAATAGAAAATATAGGAACTACCAGCCGTAGTGACCGACACGGTCTTTACAGGATCGCTTTCGTCAATACCATAACAGCCACTCGTATTACCAGTTTCATGTTTAGTATTACCCGCGTAATCTAAATATAGCATTAATCGAAAGAGTTCTGCATATTACATGTAAAACATTAATCGAATGAATATGAACTTACGAATAGTGCATAATCCCCGCTTGAGTACTCCCGCTTGAGCATAAATTACGGAAGTCAAAACGACAGTCAAACATAAAATAATGGATTGGAACTTCATCTTGCTTTGCTTTTAGTTTTTTAGTTTTCAACGATATGAATTTTTTAGCTTGTGAATTGCTTATGGAAGGAGGACAAAGGATCTCCTTATATGTGGATTGACTAACCTTATTAAAGCTATGTCATATCGAAAAGCCTATTAACGGCTGTGTAGGAAAACAGGCTATATCAAACAAAAAGCCTATTAAAATTAAAGGCTGTGTCGAATAATTCTCGTGATTGAAATGCAGACGCCATCTACATGTAGTTACACAAATACTGCGTCAAGCACAATGTACATATAGCACGTGTGCCAGGTTGGTGGCGCAAATCCTACACGAATGTGAAAAATTCAGAAGACAGATGCTTAAACCTAGTTTAGAGTACTAATAAAAAGTTTCGGTGAGACAATTTTATATGTACATGTAAACTTGATCTCAACTCTAACCCTTAGCTTAACCATTCTTTAATTTAATAATGTTTACATTCGTATTTTTTCTAAATTTATATCATAAATTATATTTCTGAAAAAATGAGACAAGACAATTTTGATTATAAAGCAAAATTTTTTTCACGTTTTAATAAAAAGAACTTTTTTTCCACACTTTACATCAATTGTAGTTTTCAAAAATGATCCCTATCTGTGGGAGACTTAAGATGCAAGAACTATTTTAATTATAAATTATAAAAAAAGTTTTTATATGTATTTTATTATATAATTTCAAATCGTGTGAGGATATTGTACATCGACGCATTGATAAGTTACTCTTGAAAAGAATCCCTCACACTACTCAAGTCATTTGTTATTGTAATATATATTTTTAAATGACATAAGGCTAATCCTGAAAATAAGCTGTCCTTTCCTTTTCAAACTTAAAACTGTGCAAAAAGCAGCTTATTTCGGAGATACACAATGATGGCAAGAAACAGCATCCCTACACCTCATATGTTAGTAATGCTGACGGAATCTGAACGCAGTTCAGCTGACATAGCCCAGGAACTTGTCGATGAAGCATTATACATGACGGCGAATATAAAAGAAAACCCGGGAAGCATTAGAAGAGTAAGAAAAAAAAATAAGAAATTGAAAAAGAATTACGGAAAATAAATGATTGTGATAAGATATTTTGTAAAGAGGGAGTGAGGTAGATTATATTTTATACAAACTATTTTATTAATTAAATCAATTACAAACAATGCTTTTTCTAGCTAAAAGTCTTTCTATTTTTTTATTGATGGTCACAAGAGCCATCCATTTATACATTTTTCATTAGCTTTACCAATTAAAGGAATACTATTATTAACGATATAATATTCTTATTACAGTCATATCTCCACAAAATTACACTCTCCATACAATCAAGTTATTACAAAGTATAGGAAATTTGACCTCAAATAATCACAATCTCTTTTTAATCACACATTTTGCTGTTTTAAAGTGTGATTTTGTTGAGATATTGTATAACTGTGCATCGATGAAAACAAGACAACCAACATAATAAAAAAAGTATAATAAAATAAATATAACAAGAATTGTGCTGAAAGATATGCTGAAAATTGTGTTGTAATTTCGTGAAGAATTGTGCTGAAAATGTGCTGTAATCATGTGATCTATCATTCTGAAAAATATGGCCGCGTACATCGGACAAAGTCCCAATATGTCCGTGTTCATCAAATATATATTATATATACAACATTGCTTTATATGTATAGCAACTGGCTGAATAAAATTTAATTGACTATGCTAAATATACTGTAAATATCTGTCTACAAAAGTGCTTTCGTCTGGTTGAAAATAATAAATGAAATGACATGATAAATTTTCAAGAATTCATTCACTTATGAAACTATATAAACTGTAAATATACATAAGTGATATAAAAATAATGCTTGAAATAATAAATATACACGCGTAATTTGAAATCACTTTTGGTTCGTGTGAAGATCAATTATCTTACAACAAACTCATTCTCCAGTTCGGGTTTTACACCACCAAAGAGAAGATGCTGATTAATCAATTAAAGACTTACTTTAACATTAAAAAATAGGTTTGCCTTCATATAGAACAAACAAGTGGACCCTTGTAAAAGCTTGATATCTGATACAATTCTTAATAAATATGAAAGGTTGATATTAATGAATAGAAGTTACTTTACTAGTAGAAGTTGGAATTGAAATCAATTTCGAAGTAAATATTCGACTGCATTTGAGCGGACTTGTTTTTATTCGTAAGAATTGATTTTTTGTTATTTAATCTCTTCAACAAGTACTTTCCATTTCTGTCATTCTAATTCAAGATACTCTTCAATTTTTCGTCTGTTTTAGGTTATTCTAACGAACTGTAATCCAAAGTATTCTGTTCATATTGTTACGTTGAATTAAGTTAATCCACAATTTTCGCAAAATTTATATTATTAGTTTTAATTTCGTTGATTTTTAACAAATCGAAACATTTGTTTGACAGTCGCCGCAATTTATTTAACATTAATTTTTACCTTAATATTTATTTAACCTTTATTCTTAACCTTGCATAATCTACTTTAAATTTTCTGATATACAGTGTGTGACAAAAAAACTTAACTATTTTCTGATTATATTAAATAATAAATAAATATCTTCAATTTTAGCTTAATTTATATTATTTTTTACTGAATTAAAATTAAATAATAGATTTATTTACTATATTTATTAAATAAATTCTTGCAAAATTTATATTAAAATATTATTAATTACCCATAAATAAAAGATATACAGCTTATTATATTATTAGAATAAAGATATTTATTCTATATCTAAACTATTCAAACTGATTTTAATTTTATAAAAAATTTATAAATTATTATTAAGAGTAATATTAAGAAATAAATATCTAAAAATTTGAATATTTTAAAAAAGTTTTTGATAGAAAAATGAGATCCTATTTCAAAAATTATTTTAAATAATTAATAAATTCAATAAAATATTATTATAAGTTAGTTATTGAAAGCAAAGATAAATAAATCAATTTTAAGTCTAATAAATTTTATTCTATAACTTTTTTGCTTTTAAATAATATATTAATCAGTAAATTTGATGCAATATTTATGAATTTATAATAAATTTAGTATAGTTAAGTTTTTTTGTCACACACTATAATTCTAATCCCAAAAGTTATAATTTAACTCTGGAAAGCATCAGAACTAATTAATATTTAGAATACAAAATTATCTAATTTATTAATTATTAGTTAGGTAATCAAAAACATAATGAAAATAAAAGTGACTTATCTTTTATCCAAGAAGTCAAGAAGAATCATAATGAATCTGTCTACAAATACAATTAGAATATTATTAATATCTCATAAACAGTCATAACTGAAAGAAACAGAGACAATAAAGAAAATGATAATATAATATCACAATTATCTCTCATTCTTTCAGATTCTTAAAATTTCAAATTTTGAAAAAGAAAAATCTCATGAATATATTTCACATAGTCAAATAACAGTTATCTTCATAATTTAATCACATAATAATAATAATAATAATAAAGAAAATATGTAAAAGTAAATAGTTTAATGATGAAATGAATTTACAGATTGTTAGTAAAGAAAAGCAAAGAGTAAATAATAATAATAAAACATCTCTTTCTTTTTCAATTCAACAAAATTTCTAAAATAACTATACTGTTAATAATATTAAAATAGATGATAAAGAAGTACAGTTTTACTATGAAAATAAAAAAAGAATTAATAGTAAAATAGTAAATAGATATAAAAATCAAATTAATTTAGAAAGTACTAATAGAAATTATATAGCTAAGCAAATATCTAATATAATACAAGATTACATCAACCCCTAAATCTGCAGTGACATGATCAAAATTATAAAATTACATACTATAGCATGGAAATTAGATATAAAAATTAGCTCATATTATAATTTTATTTGCCTGAAAAATTCTCTTTCTTATAGTCTTTCTGAAAAATATATTAATCTGGAATTTTTATAATCTAAATCAATTATATTATATTACCCTTTAATTTATCATATTTATCCTGTATTACATTTATTTATAGAATATTATTTATTATAAATAATTTTTATTTTATTATTTAAGTAAAATTTATTTTTTTTTATTTATTCATTCAAACTTTTTATTAAAATGCTATCACTTTGCAAATTCAGAACAAAAGTCATCTTGAATGACATTGTATTAGAAATAGTAACAGCAATTCTCTCTAACAGAAATGTAAATTTTGATATACTCTGAACTGATCAATAAATAATCAGCATAATAATAAGTACAGATTTAATCAGAGAGAAACTATTTTTTTATTACAAGCTTAGTCATATTATAATCAGAAATATATCATCATAATATTGAAAGATTGCTAGTAGAACTAGTAGATTATTTTAATATATTTCAGAATAATCAATCTTAAGTTTAAGAAAGTTATCATTAATGAAACTTGAAAGAATGATAAATGATAACTTTAAAAAACTATTAAGTTTAGTAAAAATCTGATATTTAGCTTTAAATTTTGTGGAATAAAATGCTAATGAAGAGAATCCTATTGTAATATAAACTTTTAATAGAATATTAGTTAACTTTATTATTGATCACTTCATATCACAATATAATTAGATGAATAATTATTTATATCTTATTAGATATTAACTCTAGAGAATATTATTTATAAATATTTTTAGAAGATTTTGCAAACATAATGATCATGACAAAATTATTATAACAAAGTTAGCAAAACTATCATAGCAAAACTAATAATACTATTATAATAAAATCAACATTATGATGCTAACTAAAATAATATTTAGATCATAGCAAAATTAACATAAGTATCATAATAAAAGTATCATTCATATTAAAGATGATAACTTAATTATTTATTTAAATTTTAATAATTGTAGTTTTTGTTAGTAGTTATAATATATATATTATAATTAGCTGCAATTATATCATCAATGACATCATCAGTTTTAGCTAATCAAATTTTAGATATTATATTATTATATAATTTTAAATAAA
>CAJVPS010001636.1:0-14689 GCA_910591765.1 Ambispora leptoticha | reverse complement strand
TAAAAAAAATAATTTTATTTTAATTTTTTTTAGTAAAGTAATGCTTCATTTATTATTAAATTAAAGTATAATAGAATTACTAAAATAATATAAAAAGTTAATTTAGATAATTTTTTATTTAATATAAAAGATTGATTAAAATTTGAATGATTTTTATTAGAAGCAATTATTGATTTTTATATTGAGATACAAATCTTTTTGTACCAACCCATATATTAATTATTATATTAGATTTTAAAATATTTATATATTATAAATTAGAAATATTCATCTTATCTCAATTTTAAAAGTGAATATTTTGTAAAATAAATTATAAAATATAACTAAAAGATAAATATTAATTCTTTGATATTATAAATATTTAGTCTTATCAATTTCCATTAAAAAAAAGAGAGAAACTAATTAAAAGTTTAAACATATACTATCTATAAATTTAAAAATCTTATACATATTAAAATTTAAAAATATATGATAGGATTAGAAAATATATCATAATGAATATTTATTTCTGTAATAACAAAATATCTTATTTAACAAACAGTTAAAAATATAATGGAGAAACTAAACTGGAATAAAAATAGGATTAAAATATTATCATAAATTCAAGTAGAAATTTGCAATCAAAATTAATTTTTTTTTGTTATATATTTTATCTTTGATTGATTTTTAAATTATAATAATGATTTTTTTTAGAATCAAATCAATTCTAAGAATCAACTTTCTTTAATATAATTATTTTAATAATCAAATTTATTTCTATTTTCAAGTATAACTTTAAAGATTTATAAAAAGCCTATTGTAATTTTTCTTAACTGTATTTTCACGAAATAATATTCATAAACATTATTTCAAAAATTGTACTCTTTAAAATATCATATATGATTTCAAAATAACATTAACAGATTTATGTACAGCAATAAACTTTATTTTTAATATTGAAGTGCATCAATATAGATCTCATAAATTCGATCTCGTTCCTTAATTCATTTGTCCAATTATATAACGCACAGGTGGCATTACTTTGCGAAAATATGGTATTCATATTTAATGTTTTGGAAAATAAAAAGATATTTTAGAGGCAATCTTTGTGTAAATAGAATTTTAACTTTTTATTTATGAAATATTTTTCAATATATTTTAAAAAAATACTATTAAAATATATAAATAATAGATTGAGCATTAAAAATTTTTATATGATTTTTTGATGATTATAATTATATCGTGGCGACATATGACTGATAACCAATATATTAGGTGCAATAACCGATGATTTGCTCCTTTAATGTACATGTATCAGTTAAATATGAACGCAATATTTTATGAATTTATTATCGTTATCCCCTAGAAGGATTAAAAGAATAAGTGCGTAGTACTAGTTTGGTGTGCCTTATGCCAAGGAAACTACATGAATTTACGTATCGTATTTTTTAGTTTTGCGAACTTTGAATGCAAACATAAAACTGACTTCGTGTATCGAAATTCAAATGCGTGATTATTTAATTTTGTTTAATAATAAATATTTCCACTTCTGCAATTGAACCTTATTTATGTGTTTATCTATTGGTGCTTGAGATTTATTTTTTCTAACGCATAACCTAAATGCAAGAAATTAAACATGTAATATGATTTTTCTTGTAGATCTTCAGTCAGGGCCAATACATGTAATTTTTTTAAAATGTGATTATTACAAAGAGATGGTTTTATTACAGTTACATATACATGTATAGTACATTTGGAGTTCTGTATATACTAATAAATCAAACTTATTTCAGATATAATTAGTAAAGATTTTACTACAATATTGCCATTACGATTAAAATATGAGAAAAAGTGGTTCTTTAAGGTACCATTTTATTTTTTGTTAACATAAGCTCAATTTAAAATAAAAATATTTATTTTTTAGTTGCCATATGTATCGCTAACAAAAACGAATTTCTTCAATTGAAAACATCTAATTGATTAAATAACTTGGACTGTAATTTCCTTTGTTATAGTATACTGATTTGTTCGTTGCAAAATCATTAGGAAAAAATGTTTAATATACGAAATAGAACAATTTTTCGAATACTAATCTTATCTAATGAAAATATTTAAGAGTTGCCGAACAAAATTATCGATAAAACTGTCGATTTTCCTGATTTATTTATCTAGGTACAAATTATTTAATTGGGAATCGTGTATGAATTCGCCAATTTCCACTAAAGAGCAAATTTGCACCTAATTAAAGCGGCTTTTTTGTCATAGATGACGACATTATTTTTCTTTTTGATGATTTTTCAAATAACATCATTAAGTTTTTCTTGCTCTAATTGTAATTATTTAATGTTTCACAACTTAGATTTTTAAATGAAAATGTTCTTATTCTATAATTTTATAATTTCGGTTGTTTCAGGTTCATTGAACTTATTGAGATAATTCGGTAATCCTAAATAGGTTAGTAATAGCACATCTAGTTGTGATATCGAAATCAGAGTGTTACAAGAACATGAAAGAATACAAATGATCTTAGAATTTTATTTGTAAAGCTAACATCATTTATAATCACCTAAATTGCATTTACAATAAAGCGTATTTTAAATTATATTTCTTTAAAAAGTTTACTGCATATGCAGAATAGAGGATGTGAATTTAGCATTATGACATAAAGCTTGGAACCAAACTTATCGTTATGGGTTATTTATAAGGGTGTGGACTTATAGCACGTAGCTTTCAGGAAAGGTTCGACTATATTTTTTATATAATGTAACATGAAAAATAATGATTACATGTATCGCTGTGAAAATAACCCCATAAAGGTATTAGATATATAAAAAAGAGGGGTATGCTACATGTATAAGGAGAATTACGGTACGTACATGTAATTGTTTTATTTTTAAATACATGCACAACATTATGCGATGTTACAGTTTGTATATCTGCATTTAAAGGTACATGTATATATTCAAGAGATTTTCATCAAGATTTAATATTGGAAAAACTTATACCTTATAAAAAATGGGAGGTTGTTGCTCTAGACGCTATTTTGAACAGGAAGATGGAGCTATTAAGTACCGTCTTATCTATGGTAGACGATATCATAATCTTTTAAATTCAATGTATTTTGTCGCAAATGATGATGAAGAAGCCTATCGTTTAAATAGATATCATGATGGTAAAAAGAATTTTCTTTAATTCGTGTTGCATAATAAAATGCTGATATAATAAATTTTAGCAATAAAGGAGATTTGGAGAGGCGCTTTTAATTCACCTGTTGAAGAGAAATTGAGACAAGGAGCTCATGTTATTGATATTGGGTATGTATTGGGCGATGTTCTCTTATAAAGATCGGATATTAGATATGTTAATATCGATTTTATATTATGAATAAAAAAAGATGCGGGACTGGAATTTGGATATTGGTAAACAGATTTTCATTCTATTATTTGATATATGCTTCTTTAAATTGACAATTAATTCATTAAAATAGGATATGGCACAGCAATATCCAAATTCAAAGTTCGTAGGAGTCGATATATCTCCAATACAGCCAACAGAAGGTCTTCCTTCAAATGTGAAGTTTATACAGTATAATGTGTTAGATGGATTACCATATGAGGATTCATCTTTCGACTTTGTTCACGAACAATTCATGGTTCTTGCTTTTACAGAAACACAATGGAAAGAGAAATTTATTCCAGAAATGATAAGGTTAACTCGGCCAGATGGGTGGATCGAAATTCTAGAAGCTGATCCTGGCACATCTGATGGAGCTATTACAAAGAGACTTATAAAAGCTCGTTAGTAAAGAATATTTATCTCTTTAATTAATAATAAGACTTATTTTAATTTTTATTTTTTAGTTTGTGATTTTATGATATCGAAGGGAATGAACGTTACAATTGGCAAAGAAATTCCACGCATCCTTGAAAACATAAACGCGTTTTCAGAAATCAGAAATCAACATAAAATTATAAATATTGGTAAAAAATATGGTAAATCTTCGGAAGAGGTAAGTAAATATGTACCTAACGAATCATTAACAAAAATATAATACTAATATAAATGTCCCCTTCTACTTGCTTCATTCAAGTCTCTAAAATTTTATGCTCGCGGTCTCAGCTCTATTAAAGGCTTTATAGCGACCTCAATGAATATAATGCCCGAACATTATGATGCTCTCGTAGAGACAGTATATATTGAGGCGGAAAAATATTCTACTTATTTTAATCACTATCGAATCTGTGCTCATAAGAAAATTTAATTTAATAATTTGTGGCTTATAACTTTGTTATTTATTCATTAATTTTTTAATTCTATTTACAAATCTCTATGATTTTGAATATTGATTGTAGATAAATTTTATTTAGTTTTGTATATTTATTTACTATATCTTTATAAAAATTCTATATACACTATAAAGACGAGTGTATTGAAATAAAAATTAATTTAACTTGAATTAAAATAATTCTAATTTGAGATAAAGAAAGCTTGATTGAGTTTTGCATTAAGACGCACATTAATTCTAATTCTTATATTATTAAAACTCAAGAAGAACTTTATATAATATAAACAACTAAGCTTAATTGAATTTTGATGATTATAATTATATATGAAAACAATAGGTGTAACAAATTAGAATTTAGTCAAAATAAATTTGCCTGGTTACATATTTTATGACATTGAAAACTTATTAATCAAACCCAAAAGAACGGCGTCTTATCTCTTCAATAAAGTAAGGAATTTTATGAAGATATAGGAAACTTATAATTAACTTCAATGGCGAACAGATCAATAATGTTAGGATCTTTAAGACAACTTATTCTTAATTGTCATTCATTGCGCTCTGGTTCTTAACAGATGTCAAATTTCTTATATTAAAATTTCTCAAAGCAATTTAAGACGGATTAAAATTACTAAGTTACAAATATTATTCACCTTCTATAGTAGATTTTGCTTTTCTTACTTTATATATGATAACTTTACCTCAATGTTCAAAAATGAACAATTAAATTATTAGCACACAAGATTTAGGATTAAAAGATAATGATGAAATTTGTGTTAGCGTTATATTCAAAGTAAAGTGCAGCAACGGATATTATGCAGCACTTTAATAAAAAATAAAATTAAGAATAAATTATACAGTATTGACTTATAAAGTGATGAAGGTTAATTTAAACGAAAAAGATTTTACGTTAAGCTATAAAATGTGTCTTTTGGTAAAAATATTATATTATTTACTAAATCAAATTAATTTAATTAAGGTTTGTAATAAATCTACCTTTTTTCAATTTAAAAATTTAGTTAATAAACACATTTTGTGGGAACTTATGTTAAAGCGATGGAACAGCTACAAAAAATTCTCTCATATGCTAATCTTTCTGATGAAAAAGTAAGGTTTAAAAAAATTTAATCTCAATTAACAAGCGTAATAATAGTTAACAAAAAAATAATAGTCTAATTCAAGATTTACTAATATAATATTTAATTCCAATAACAAAAATAGGCTTATTCCAAAATAACAAAAAAAATCACAATCAAGTAGTCAAATAATCAAATAATCAAACAAAATGCATCACTTAATTGTGGTAAAGAAGTAATGCCTTCGATTTTGTTGAAGCACAAAAAAATAAAATCGTCGATTTCTTTGTGATGCAAAAGAAATAAAAGCCGAAGCGTAATTAGACAAGAATTTATTTAGTTTATTTTTCTTCAAATCACACATTGCTTGTCTCTTGAACTTTCTAAAGTGCTTTTTTTTAGATACGGTTTCGTTTATTACATTAATAGGCTAGCTGTTTCCTAATCTTTGCAATATGATTGACTAAAAATTATATATTGCAGAAAGGTTGGCCCGGTCGATCCGCCTAAGTCTTATTATTGCCAGCCTCCGGCTCACAGGTTTTCCATTGACCCGTATTACTAATCGCCAACCGTATATTAGTTTAAATGAGTGTTCAGTTTGCAATATAATTATTAGACAGATTGATTCTATAAAGGACCAAAGTTCCTAGAGATGACGGAGGTGAGTATCACGAAAGGTATCACACATATATAAAAATGCCATTAACAAAATGTGTAGAGTAGGTATAATTATTGATATGTATGTTAATCTTCTATTATTCTTTCTAATAGCATCTTCGCTTTCGTCATAAAACTCTCTCTCCCTTACATTTTCTGGAATAAGATCCCAACATTTTATAATAATATAATTGAGAATTATTTTGATATATCATAATATGCTTCTTTGTACATTGTTAAGCACTCTTGGAAATCAAAGGTGAGTACAACAAAGTGAGAGTGAGAGTAAAACTGAATGGTTTACCATAAAGGGTTTCTTTAATGTTCTAAAGGTTTCATGTGGCGACTTGTACGCTTTTTATAAATGACAAAAGCTAGTGTCGATGGGGGCGTGTAGGAGGTTTCTGATAACCAGCAACGCAAGAGTTCAAAATTGATCTCAAGAAGGTTTCTGATAACTAATAAAAAATAACATGACTTATTAATGTGACCTGAGAAGCAATAATTTAAATGATTTCAGTTAACCAAAAATCAAAGTATTCAAAATCGAAGGTTGGACTTAATTTCTGACAACGAAACAATAATCAAATTCAAAGTTTGGATTGTTTATGGTGAAGGTCATTAATTGCTTGTACGCAAGGTTTGAAGATAAACAAATAAAGAAAAATAGTGTATTTACAAAGTAAAGGAATTATTGCAGGTAAGAAATTTTTTATTTTATTTGATTAGAACATCCTGCCTTCTTATACAAATAGATCAATACTAATTCTCTATGCTAAATTATCGTTCCTGGATCATAAGATCGAAGACAATATAACGATAGCAATAAAGGAGTATTGGAGAGAATAAGGACATAATCTCGATAAAAATGCTAAACATTATCGGAGATGTATGTTTTTTAAGAAATTAACAAAACATCGAAAGACATAACGATAATAAACAAAGGGAATTTACCAAATAGTGTCCGAATTAACCATAAATTCCTAATTTGGGATGGTTGGCACATCACGACAATCAACTACAATTATCTTATCGTTATGATCACAATATTCTAATCTCGCGTATTCTTTTATCAGAGAACCGATATCTCCCGTATTCATTACATGCATGAATAATGGTATATATTTTTCTTGACAAATCGGTAATTTATGATAATTATAATGATAAACATTTTGATCTGAATACTCATTGAAAGTGTTTATTTCCCCGTCATGAGAATTCGAAAAGTTTATGTTCCATCTTTAAGTTCATCGTTATATAACTACATGTATATTGAAAAATATAATCGAACAGTTTATGGCACATATCTTGATGTTTAGTGATCCAATTCTCGACATACAGTAATTAGTTCGAACAAAAATATTACCATTCGATTCGTCTAGTCGAGACGAATCAAAGTAACTGATTCATTTTTTGGCGAACAATTTCTAATGATCAACAAAAATGAATCATCCGATTCGAGCGAATATACTACCATTTTGATTGTTTTGATAAGACAATTTGAATGGCAGTATATTTGCTTGAATTGGGATCACTAATGTCAAGATAAAGTGGGGATTCATTGTATTTGCAATGTAGATATTTGATGACCGATATCGATATAGTTTATAGAGACATAGCGATAGAGGATCAGTATTTGTTATGTTCTTTGTGTTTGTAAAATTTGGTACATTACACATGATCTATGGAAAGTTATGAGGATAGGCTACTTCTGTCGAGCTTGTAATTACTAGAAAAAACTTGAATATGTATATAGCTTGAAATTTTCCATTTTACTATATAATTTTGAACCAGCGATACTTTTGTGGGTGCTGTGCATGTACATGCGATAGCATACAATCATTAAATTAATAACTTATTTTAAAAAGATGAAATTAAATGTTACAAAGGTTCATAATTGTAATAAATGTGTTCATTATCAATATTTTAAGTACTGCAATACTGTACAGATCATTATATACACAAATGTTCCAATTGTCAAAAAAAAAACGCTGCAAGAGATCTTAGAATATCAAGAGCGTATTTATAACACTGAACGGCCAGCGAAAATAAGATATTGATCATCTAATAAAAGAATATAACAGTTCTTTCGAATTAAGCCCTTTTGAAAGAGTGCTCGAAACTGAATATCTCGTAAAAGCTAGTTTGGAAAATTAATAAAGCAACCTTGTTGTACGAATCAATAAAGTGGGATCATGAAGAAAATAATTAAGGGATGGAAAGAACGAGAAGTTGTGTTAAAATCTTTACACAAGTCAAGTCAAACTGCAGTTTGTAAATGAATAAAGACAAATAACCCTGAATGTGAACAAACCCTATTTTATTTCCTAATGCAATCAAATTTTAAAATATAGATTAATATGCCATCTTGATGTACATGTACATGTATATTAATTCCTACTACATGTGCATATGAATTGACTTGGGAAGCAAAGTTGAGACATTTAACTGATATTCACTATGGTTTGTGTCAAATGTACGAAAAGTAATTGATACATCGTGAAACTGGATGTAGCAAATGCACTATGTAACGAATACTAATTAACGTTAAACTCGGGATATAGTGAATTGAGTTCCAGACCCATTTATAATAAAAATCTTTGAATAGTGTATTTATTAATAAACTCATTATGTAATGGAATTTTTGACAATTTTTATTAGACTGAACCAAAAATCTGATCAAGTAGTTTGTGTAGTGCTTCTTTATATAAGCCTGGCTAAAAAGAGAACTATACAATAAAGTTGCAGATATTTATGCGTTTGCGATGATTACGTAAACGTAAACCGGCCATTTGATGAACGGGGTCATGTTGAAATTCTCGTTTTAAGAGAACATAACCTAAGTTACCAAACTATAGTGCAAATTTCTTATGGAAAGACGTTGGGATCATATTTCAGAAATAGACCAACCACTAAGAAACTTAACGAATTAATCATCTATTTTCAATGTTCTACATTTTGCTAAGCGTAGGGAGCTGAATACTTTACATTTTTCATACTACCAATCTTTAACAATGAAATTGATAGTTATCTCAAATTAAAAGACAAAAATTAAAAGAACTTGTTGAGAAATGAAATTACAAGAAAGCGTTACTATAAAAAAACAATTTAAATGCAGTTTATAAAATCGAATCTTTACAACAAAATAAATTTCATCTAACAAAGGGATCTTTGTTATTTCGAAATACAGACCACAATGAATAAACTTACTGTATATTATTAATTATAAATTTACTTAAATATTCAGATTCTACGAGTATCACTTTGTATATCCAAGAAAAGGTAAAATTAGTACTCTGAACCGGTCAAATCAACCCGGGTTATTTAATCCGACCCGAGTTTTGAATCAAGGCTAGATTATTAACTAATCACACGAGTTTTAAATTTAATCCAATACAAACGAGCCAGGGTCATACCGTTTGATATCGATATGAAATGTTCAATGACTTAAATTCTACGAACATATGCATCGGTATTTTTTTGTTTACGTTGTTACCGTAATAACAATAAATTTCGCAAATTCCTGACATGGAAATCTTTGCCAAACCCGTCGGTATAAACGCATTTATAAACGTAAAGTGAACTCAAAGATAGAATCAAACACTCATTATTAAAGTAAATGTACTAAATGTCAAAAACAAATGAGTAAGTACTACGATAGTATTTCAAATATCACAAAACAAATTTATTATTTAACAGAGATAAAGATGCAATAATCTAATAAAAGAATTAAAACAAATTAATAAATGTAAATTATCGAATGCATAAGAGAATTTTTTTAACTCTTCTCTAATATCTATAAGATTCATTCCTTCAATCAGAACAAGTTGTAGAAAGATTGCTTGAGCAATTTATTTATTAGATTAGATTTCATAAGATTTATTTGAATTATTATGCAAGAGAACTCCAATATTTCCAGTATATCCAGCATCAATAGTTTCTTTAATTTCTTTCTTGATCAGTGATGATCAAGATATTAATTGACAAACAGTTCCTATAGGAATTTTAATTGTCAGATAAAGATCAATTATAATAGTTTGATGAGATTAAATAAAAAATTATTTCTTCTTTAGAATATCTAAGATCAAAGCCTACATCATATTTATGAGCTTATTCATATAGTTTTCCTTTATTCTCATTATTATAGATCTTAATCATTAAATTTACTGATTATTCTTTGAATTTCTCTTCTTCTTCTACTTTATCTTCATTTACTTCAGATATTATGTAATATTTATTTAAGATTTCTTCAATAGAATCATAATCACTATCTTTAGTTTTATCTGATTTCAAATTCTTTTCTTCTAGTAATTCTTCAACTTGTTTAGATCATACATAATTATCACAAGTATCAGAATTACAAGAAATCAAATATTTATTACAAAGTTTTATATTAATATATTCTAGTTAAGCAAGTTATTTTCTTTGGGAAAGAGATAATTATTGGTAAATAGCCAGAAAAATTTCTTGGGCTGATACTTCTTTGGAGCTATCATAATTAATATATTATATTTCTTTTTCTTTATTATAATTAGTAATATATCAGATAAGTATTGCTTTTCTAATTTTATTATATTGTTGATAGATATTTAATAGATTATCATCATTTCTTAATTTTTTAATAGTTTTATTATTCTTTTGTCAATCTCTATGATTAAATACATATACATATTATTCAGTATAGTTACAAAAATATTTAATTTTATTATATTTTCAGATTATTTCAAGAAAGTATCTTGCTTCATCTCAAAGTTTATAATAATTACAAGCAGATAAATTGAGCTATTGCTGAATAAAACAATTGGAATAATATTATTTATCAGTTTTATTTTTATTTCAAGCTTTAGAGATAGTTTGACTATTCACAAAATATTTATAATATGAATATTTAACTATTCTGTTTTTCAACTTTAATTTCTTTAGAACTTCATTTTTAGTAAAAAATCTCTCTTCTATAATAGATATCTTTTCTGATTCTTGGATTTATTTCACTTTTATTTATTAGTTTTTAGTTTTATTTTGAGATAAAATTATTGAAAGATTATTTGATATATTTATCTTAATATTGATTTTATTAGATATTGAAATTTATTTAAATATAAAAGTTTTTATTATATATTTTTTATAAAAAAAATTTTAGTAATAATAAACTTTTAAATTATTATTTCTTTAATTTACTATATA
Source organism: Ambispora leptoticha (assembly GCA_910591765.1). Lineage (NCBI taxonomy): Eukaryota > Fungi > Glomeromycota > Glomeromycetes > Archaeosporales > Ambisporaceae > Ambispora > Ambispora leptoticha. The sequence goes on along the minus strand of CAJVPS010001636.1, from coordinate 3,508 downwards.
AAATTTAATTAAAATTAATATAAATATTATATAATAAATAATTTAATTACTAAACTTTAAAATTTAATATTTTTATAACTACTAATTTAATTTTTATAAAATTCAAAAATATATTTATCAAATTTAGAGTAACTTACTTGTATAGTTAAAATTTTAATATTTAAAATATCTTTTTTTAATAAAAATGATTTTAATTTAATTTTTTTGTAAAATTATAGTTTATTTATTATTAAATTAAAGTATAATAGAATAATTAAAATAATATAAAAAGTTAATTTAGATTATTTTTATTTAATATAAAAAAATTATAAAGATTAGTTAAAATTTAAATGATTTTTATTAGAAGCAGTTATTAATTTTATATTAATATATTAATCTTTTTATACTGGATCATAATTTTAATTTAAGTATTTTTTAAAAATAAATATTATATTTTTTATAAAAAAGAGTATTAATATAATTTATTTAAGAAAATTGTAATAATATTTGAATAAAAATTATTTTAAATATTAAAATCAAATTTTTTTAGTTTTTTCATAATAAGTAAAAGAAAAATATAATATATTTTAATATAAATTAATAGATAATTTATTATATCTTGTAAATCTTTTAGCAAATTTACATAACTAAAAATCTATTCATTATTATTTTTTATATATATTATTTATATTTATTAATTTAATAAAAAGACTTTGAAATATTAAAGATAAAAAAGCAAAAAAAATAAAGATAAAAGTAATAAATATAAAAAAAAATAAAAATAGAAAATAAATTAGATATATATATATATTTTTTAACAAGAAAATAAATAAAAAAATATATAATATGAAAGTTATTATACTTTATATTATCATATTCTAGCACTTTTAATATCATTATTATGAAATAAAAGGCATTATTAAAATTATTTAATATAAATAAAATATAAGAAATCATAAGAACAGAATAAAATAAATCAAAAATATAATTTAAATATGATTAATTATTCAAATACAATTATTAAAACTTTATTATTAAATATTTCTAACTTGTTTTATATGATAAAAGATTAATTATATTTATAAATTTTTCAAAACTATATGGTTATATAAAATAATTACTAAATTTAGAAAGATATCAAAATGATATTATTAAAAAGATGTAAAATTAATGTAAAATAATACAAGAGTGACATAAAATAATGTAAAAGTAATTTAAAAATGGATAAATTTAGAAGGTAAAATAGAAGACAGATAAAATTTAGAAGATTATATATAATGAAAGTGATCATTAAATTTAGAAATTAAGAAAAATAATTTACAACATCATAAAACTAGCATGATCTACAAAATTAACATACAGTCAACTCTTTATATAACTATAACGAACTGATGGTTCTGTTAAAAAAAAGGGTTCGTTATATAAAGTTTTTTTTTTTACAACATCCGCTCTTTTTATATACGAATTAGTAATAAAATTTAACAACTTTACAGCTCGTTATATCAAAAAGGTTCGTTATATAAAGAATTGACTATAATTTGTCAAATTAACAATAATTCCTTAATAATTTTGTTAAACTTTAATTATTTGATAATAAATTAGCTTATTTAACACAAAAATATGAAGAAACATTGAAGCCTTGATGATAACCTTATTTTTTTATATTCAAAACTTGCAAGCAGAATATCAGATGCGCGATTCTTTTATTGATGAGGAAATATTGAATAATATGAAGACGTGAGAGAATGAATTTCGCTCGATATACATGTAACAAACAACTTTTGTCTGAAAAAAAATACATGTATCATGCACATTATAAATCAATATTTTGAAATTCTGCAAGTAAGCTTATCGTTATTTGTAGTATAGTACCCACAGAAAGTATTGCCGGTGCAAAATTAAAAAATAAAAATTTTGAACATTTTTCAATTTATACACCAAATAAAAAATAAAATTTATTTAATATTTAATTGGCCCTCCATTTGACTCCAATACCGCATTAATTTTACGTGACATTGATGCAGTAACCCGTTCTAAAATGGCCACATCAAGTTTTTCCCACGCCATCTTCAATGTAATCTTAAGTTCGTCCACAGTCTGTTGGATTCAGGTCTGGAAAATTCGCCGGCCAATTAATAATTGCGATTTTATTTTCCGTTAGTCAATCCTTGATTTTTCCTGCAGTATGTATTAGCGCATTGTCATGTTGAAAGATTACGTAACTTCCAGTTAATTCCCTAATTGCATTCTGGTAAGTATTTACAGTCATTTTTTCGCCTTTTTTTATGTTCATCACAAAAAATTAACAATTAACGTTAAACTTTTCTCCAGAATGCCGCCAAACTCGTTGCCGTGACTATTTTCCAATCTCTATATTGGTTTCATCAGAGAAAATTATTTTCAGCCAATCATAAGCTGATTTATTTTTTATTTTCTTCACACCATTTAATACATTGCATGTGTTTCTGATATATAGGGTTTCTTTGCTGCAAATACGTGAGTTAAGTCCGGAATTGTGCAATACATTTGTGGCGGTTAATAAACTACAAGTGAGGCCTAAATCGTTGACTATTTCGTGTAGCGGTGCACGTCGTTTTTCGCTAGCTTCACGTATAAGTAAATCCTTTTCATAGTTATTTAAGGCTGGTGGTCTTCTTGAACATGGTAAGTTTTCACTTTTTCCAGTTCGTTTATATTTGTTTATAAAGCGGCGCACCGTTGTAGGGTTACGTCCGAATATTTTTGCGATTTGAGCGGTATTTGTGGTGTCCATGTACGCCAGAATCTTCCCCTTTTTCAATTTAGTTAAGCTGGACACCATTTTTTAACCTAACGAAATTATAGTGTTGACGAAGTGGCAAAAGATAAATAGCGATGTTTATTATCAAAAAAAGGGATTTTAAAAAAATAGTTACACACGGAAATTACTTTCTGTGGAGAACGGTTAAAGCGTAGTCCATCATGTGATCAATCCCCTTAAATTTTTAGAGTTTACTTTTAGTGATTTTATGATTTATAAGGTCTGGGTAAGGGTAACGGTTAGGGCAGAGAATAATATTATATGTAAAATTGCAGTCTCGACAATTTTAATTAGTATTCCAAGACAGATTTAGGCATTGGTTTTCATAATATTCATTTTTCATATCGATATCTTGTGTCGGATTTGTTTTGCCGGGTTGATCAAAAAATTTGCGAACCCCTATTGGATCCTTTTCTGTGGGTACTGTACATCATGTTCACGATAACGATTTGTCATACGTATCTTCATACCAATACCGCTAATAAAATAAAAATGACGAACGACTTATTATTGACTTCACATTCAAACAAGTTGGCCAAATTTTACGAAAGGGGCAATTTTTGTGATATTTCGATCATTGTTGGTGATGGAAAAGATATACAGACTTTTACAGCACATTCGTCTATTTTAATGGCGCAATCACAATATTTTACCACCGCACTTTCTGATACGTGGGTGAAACGAGAACCAAATAAAATGATTATCTTTAAGAAACCAAATATTTCGCCG
>CAJVPS010001635.1:0-14695 GCA_910591765.1 Ambispora leptoticha | reverse complement strand
TAAGTATATTTTTATTTAATTTTCTTGAGTATATAAATAATTTAATTAAAAAATAAACTAAAAATTTTAAGCTAAAATAATCTTTCATTATACTATTTTACTATGTACATAAATATCATATCACAAGATAAAAATATAGATCCCAAATATTAAATAAAATATAATATTAAAAATAAAAATGTGATAATAAATATAGTAATAAATCATATAGAAAATAGAGGTAATTATAAAATAAATAAAATTATAATAAAATATAATTTTTCATAACTAGGGAAAGATTAAGAAATTAAGGAATTTTATGTCACTATGGTAATAATACAAGATATAATTAAACTTATTAATATAATAAAAGATTCTTTTAGCTTAAAATTTTTAGTTTATTTTTTAATTAAATTATTTATATACTCAAGAAAATTAAATAAAAATATACTTATTTAGATAATATAAATTAAAACTATTTTTCTAACTCAAGAAATTATAAATAAAAATATAAAAATATAATATACCACTATCTTTTTTACTAATATAACTTTATACTAATATCTTAATAATTATAAAATAAATAATAATATTATATTATATAACTAATAGAAAAATTTTATAAAATAGCTTTCTAATAATTATATTACTAATAATATTTTTATTAATAATTATATCTTCTTTATCAAATAAAATCTATATAAGATTGTAATATAAAATTCAGAAATATAATTAATTAAATAATAAATATAAATATCAAGTTATATATTTTATAAAAGATCTAAAACTCATTATAAAAATAAAAATAAGTTATCAAGTATTAGAAATTTTAGAAGATTTCTGAAAATTAGTTATATATTTTAATATAATTATATATAAAAAAACTAAACTTTTAGGAGTATTAAGTAGATATAATAATAATTATTGCTTATAATTTCAAAACTGAAATTATTAAAGTAATAATTCTATATTAATGAAATTAGATCAAGCAAAAAGTTATTATAAGAAGAATAATAACTAAAAGAATAATAAATTTAAAGATATATATTATAATTATAAAAAGTTTAATTTTTTTATAAAGAATTATTATTCTAAATCAAAGATCAAGATAGTAAATATTAAAAACTTATAAAAAGAATTTTTCTAATAAAAAAATAGAATTTGCTTATCTAAAAAATAATTATGAGAGATTATTGAAGTTTAATAAATAATTTAATAATAAATTAGTTATAATTTTCTAGTTATATAATATAATATATTAGAAAATTCATATAAAAGATTCAAGATATAGTAAAATAATTAAAATAATTTTCAGAAAAAAACTAATTTAAGAATAATAAGATTATTATATTTAAACTTAATCTTTATTATAATAATTATTATTGTTAAAATTATAAAATAAATATAGAATCTTTAAATAATAAATTATAATTATATAAAATTAATAAAATATAATATTAATATAAAATAAGTAATATATTAGTTATATTAGTAGAATAAAAAAAAAGAAATTTTACTAAGAAACTTTGTATAACTAAAATAATTTAATTATATTATATGATCTTTTTTGACAAAAATAAAATAGTAATAATATAATAATTATATATAATTTAGTATATAGCATAATAAAGATTTATAAGATAAAGTATAATTTTATTATATTAGTCTGAATATTATTTAATAGTAAGAATTAAAAAATTTTATAAATAAAGACTTTGTAGAAAAAAAAAATAAAGTAAAAATACAAAAGATTAATCTAATTATAATTAAACTTATAAATAAAAAGAAATTTATAATTATTAATATAATCAAAATTAATAAATTAAAGCTAGATATATATTATATATATAAAATAGATATATAAGTTTTAAAATTATAAAGATATATATTATTTATTTCTAGAAATTATACTTAAAAGATTAATACTTTATTATTATTACTAATTATATATTTCTTAAATATATTAAAATTCAATATATTTTTTTTAAAAGATAGACTTGCTAACTGGAAACTTTGTATATTAATAATTTTATACTTAAAAGATTAATACTTTATTATTATTACTAATTATATATTTCTTAAATATATTAAAATTCAATATATTTTTTTTAAAAGATAGACTTGCTAACTGGAAACTTTGTATATTAATAATTTTATTATTAAATATAAATTAAATAAAAAAATATTATCACTAATATATTATTTTATCTATTATAAGTAAATAATATTATTATAATTTTTATATAGTTATTTGATAAAAAAAATTATAATAAGAATATAAGAATAATGAATATTTCAAAAAATCTGAATAATTTTATATAATTTTAACTTAATTATATATAAATAATAATTAAGAATTTATTACTTAAGTTAAAACCTAATAAAATCTATTTAAAAAATATAAAATAACTTGCTATTCCAAAAAATTAAGCTTTGAAAATACAAATTCTAGAAGAAGAATATAATATTTCTATCTTTAATTATTTGAAAATTAATAAAATATATGAGTAATTATAATAATATTATTATTAGTCAAAAATATTCAAGAATATTCATAAATATATTTTAAGTTATAAAGAATATTAAAGAAATAAAAGTAATAATTAATTATTCTTAGAACTTTTATAATTCTTAAAAATATTTAAATAATATTAAAAATAAATTACTTTGAATTTTATTATATAATTATTTATTATTTATCAAGATTATAATATAATTCTTATTATTATTAATTATTTTACTAAATAAACTCATTTTATTTCTACTTATATTATTATTATTACTTCTGAAATTTCTTTAATAATATTTTTAAATTATATAAATTACTTAATATTATTATTTTAGATTATAATATCAAATTTATTATTTCTGAAATTTCTTTTTAAATAAATTAATACTAAGTTAGCTATTAGTAATAAAAACTGCAACTAGCTGCAACTCTGTCACAATTCTCTGATTGACTTTAGCAACTCTATTACAATTTTCTGATTATCTATCACAAGCTGCAACTAGTTAAGAAGCTATTTTTATTAGCTATATTAATTATATTTTACTTATAACTTAATAAATAAACTGAAAAAATAAATTATATTTTAAAAAAAATATTATATATATATTTTATGTGAGAGAGCTGAAAAATTTTGCATATGAATATTTATTTTCAGAACTGTTATAATAATTATCAATATAACTACTTCATTCCTTCAAAGTACTCTTCATTAAACTCTATATAATATTCTAGTCAATTTTATCAACTCTAAAAAGAGTTCTTATAGTTCTCTTTTGAAATATCTTTAATAACTGCCTAAATAGCCCTTGTCAAGTTTTTGATCTTATCAAATCTCTTTTTCTTTAGTTCTTTTTTATTTGAGAAAATAAGAAAAAATTACAAGAAGCAAAATCTAGACTGTATGATGGGTGGAAAAAAAGTTCTACTCATTTATTATAAAGATATTCTATTATAATTCTTGTTTTATATGCTACAATATTATCATAATGAAGTATAATATCATGAATAATTATTCTATCTCTTTTTTCTATAAAGTTCAAAAAACTTTTGATAGTATCTCATTGATATAAAAATTAGTATTAACTGTTTGTTTTTTTGGAATTATAAATTATATAGTAATTCTATCTATAGAAAAAATATGCAAAATATTTTTTTTGAATTTTGAGTTGTTTTCATAATTTATAACCTATTCTCATTCTTTTTTATTTGTGACTTATTTGCTTTTTTATTTAAAATAGTAAAGAAATATATCCATATTTTATTACTAGTAATAATATTTTTGTATCCTTTATCTAAAATTTTTAATAGTTGCTTGAAAATTTTGATATAATTTCATTTATATTTCTCTAAAAGCCTATGAAAAATTCATTTTGTACAGAGTTTGTGGAGATTTAGCTCTTTATACAAAATGTAAGAAATTCTTTTATGAGAAATACTAACTTTATTAGTTAATTCTTTAATAGAAATATATAAATCATTATTAATAAAATTCTTGATCCTGAAAATTTTTTCTGATAATACTGCTTCATGAGGATGTTTAGAATAGATATTATCTTTAATTTCTTCTTTTTTATCTTTGAATATAACAATTTGATATCTAATTATACTGATAGATAATTTTTATTCTTCTTCTATATTTATTAACTCTTTATGGATTTGAGTTGTATTTTTGCTATTTTTTCAAGAAACAAAAATAAAGTATTATTAGTTTTCACAGCTTATTTTCTTCTAGTTATTTTACTATGCTTTGCAAAAAAATAATTTTCTTGATAATAAGATAATGAATTTACTTTTACTTTCTTTTATTTACTATATGAGATCATATACATTTAATAATTATTTCCAATTTTAGTTAAACTAATGCAATCTTGAGTTAAAGAGCCATATGCAAAACTTTTTAGTTCTTTTACATATATATAATCAAATATATATCTTGTTTTTACTAATTTATTTATAATAATTCTATATAAGCTTTATTTAGATATATATCTAGATTATAATTAATATTTATTATATTTTTAATATTTATCTTAAATAATAAAGTCATTATCACTAATAAATTCATTTAATATTGGAATAATATAATTAAAAATATAAGAGATTATTAATAAAAGTTCAGAATTACTAATCTAAATATACTAATTAATATTATTATTATCAAAAATTTAAAATTAGAAATCAAGTTCTACTTTTAACTTGTAATATAATTAATCTTATAAATAAATAATTTTTTAATAAAAAGCTTATATCTAAATATATTAAATTCTTTTATTCTTAAATTTATATCATTTAATATATATAAATTAGATTTACTATAATATATAAAAATCTATTCTATTTTCATATTTTATTATTAAAACTATATTATTTTAATAATAATAAAAAATTTATTTATTTAATATCATTATAATTAATCATTATATTAGAAGCTAAAGAAGAAAAGTATAAAGTTAAATCAATCTTGAATAAAAATTTATTTATAATAAATCTTAATACTTAGTTAAATAATTAGATTACTTATTTTATAATACTACTTAAAACTTTTAAAAAATCTTTACAATATTATAAAACTTATAAAATCTTTTAAATCTAATTATCAATAAGAATATTAATTCTTAAGAGAAAAGATATATAACAAATTAATTATTAGTTTATAAATTATATTATATCACTTTATTATATTATATATAATTTTCTATATCATAATTATCTAGATTTATCAAGAAAAATCACATGATTCTTTGAGTTATTTTTGCTTTAGAAAATAGTTCTTTATAGAATTTCTATTATATTTTATTTTATAAAAATAGCTAGATATATTATCTTTTTCTTTTTCTTATTTATTATTTTATTTATTATATTTATCTATTTATAAGTATCTTTTAGAGATATTATCATTTTTAAGTAATATACATTAATAATTATTTATTTTTCATATAATTTTAATAATAATTATTATAATAAAAATAAGTTTTATAATAATTTCTTATTTATTCTTGACTTATTTTTTATATAAATTTTAAGTCTATTACTTTATTATATTTTGAAACTTTTATGTAAAATTTTTTGATATTTTATAATGAAGATTATAAAATAATTAATATTTTCAATTAAATATACTTTTTTTTTCTGTTATTTCTAATTCTAATTCTAATTTTGATATTATTTTTGATTTTAGCTTTAATACTAATATTATTTCTAATTTTAATTCTAATATTAATATTATTTTTGACATTAATATTGAATTTATATTATTATATTGAATTTTTATATTAATATTCTTTCAAGAAAAGTCTTTATTTTCATATGTATTAGCTATTATATATACTTTTTTGAAATTTATTTCATCTCAAATAAATGATTATATTTTAATTTTATAATTTTTTATAAAAAAAATTATTTACAGTACTATTAGATATTGTACTTTTATTAATAAAATTCATGATAATATTATCAAAATATTTCAGTTTAAAATAAATAGAAATTATAATATAGATTTATATATATATTAATATTAACTTTTAGAATAATAAAATATACTTAGCAAAGATTATACATATATAACTTGAATGATCATTATTTTCTGAAGAAATTATATCAATATTAAATTTTAAAAAGATAAATCATCATCTTTATCAAGATTAATATAATTAAAGTAATTTTTATTTAGAAAAAAAGATACTTTATACTGATTTGAACTGGCAATTTCTTTCTTCATTAGAGTTTGAATTATTTTATATATTATAATTAATAGAACTTGAAAAGATTAAAAATTAATATGTAATAATATGATAATAATAATAGCAATAGTAATAGAAATAGTGATTTATTTTAATTTCATAAAGATTCTTTTATATTATAATAATTTTATTAGGAAAAAATAGATAAAAAATAAGAAATAAATATTCATGAGTTTTTTTATTTATTAAGATAGAATGAGTTGGCTTATAGTTGAAAGAGTTGTTATACAGGCAAAAGTTACTTTCATTACTTTTCTTTAAGAAATTTATATATAATATTAATGATGATCTCTTTTTTAGATAGTTGCCTATGAATTAATGGCATAAGATCATAACAATCACTTGAGAGGATTTCATAGCTTTGAGCAAAGATTCTTTTATATTATATAAATTTTATTTGGGAAAAAATAGATAAAAAATAAGAAAAAATATTGTTTATTTTTTTATTTAGTAAGATGGAATGAATTGTTTTATAGTTAAAAGAGTTGTCATACAGGTAAAAGTTACTTTCATTACTTTTTCTTTAAGAAATTTATATTAATAACAATCTCTTTCAGTTGTTTGTGAATTAACCGGCATGATCTAATTAAAACAAAGATTAACGTTTAATTTTTTTATAAATTTGTAGTAATCATTATAATTCGAATATACATGTATTTTTATTCTTTATTAATTACAAGTTTTGTTTTATTTTCAATAGAAGAAAGTGGACATTGTATTGTTTAACTTAAAGGAAAAATTATAGGTCGTAATTGAAAGCTCTTTATCAACAATTTGCATCTTCATAAACAAATCATTGTTAACTATTGTCACAAATCTCAGTAAGAAATAAAAAATAATACATGTAATTTTTTTAATACACGTAAGTATCAATCTTGCATTATTCTTTTAACAATTCCATATTAATTTCTCTTGTCATGATTTAAAAATGAATAAAGTTGACCGTTTAAATAATCTCGAGAAATTATGTGTTGTAAAACAATCACGAATGATTTATTTATTGAAAATTATGCCTTTGATTTGGTAGTTCATCATGAATTTGTATGGCATTCGAAACATCTTCATTCTCTATTTGATTTCATGTGGTATAGCGCATACAGACGGTAATACATGTGCATGTATAAGGCTAAAAAGGATAATGATAATATCATTTGACATTTCTCTACTCTTCATCAGCACTAACGCCCAACATACCAACAGCGCCATATAACTGATCAATTATATCCACCAACGACAATAATATTTTCTTCGAAAATTTACAATGCCTAATTTCAACGCCTATCTCCTGTTGTTCGTTCACGGTATTAACGTATGCAATCCATAGTCCTTTTTTGACACGTAGTTCTTGTAGGGATGCCTCGTTTAGATTATAAATAAAAATCGGGATCAATTCAATAGTTTTCCATCCAATTGGGAGAGCCGAACTTGTATCCGATTTAGAAATTGTGATTTTACAAGAACATGTTGGTGCAAAATGGGTCGTCGTCGTCGTCGTCGTTACAGTAGCAGCAATACTGTCATTATTTTCGTTGGATATTTTTGGAGACGATAAAGAAGAATAGTTTTTCGGGAATATGAATATGTAGAAATTGTTGTTTTCGTGTGTGAACTGTGGAGTTGCCGTAAATTCTACTCGTTGGTCTAACGATCGTATATCACATGCCGTCTATTGCATATTTGCTCTTAGGGTAAGTAATTGGTGATTTTGCTATTTATTGAGAATATCTTTACGCACCTTAAACACTAAATCATTTTTAAATCTCGCTTGTAAATCATTTGATACAATATCCGGTATGAGCAAATTCCATAAATTACAAGTATGCCGTAATTTTGTAAAGTATTTATACCTTCATTTATTAATACATGTATAATCCAAAATTAAAATCGTCTTTACCATTGCCAGAAAATTACAATAATAATTACAGTTTCTTATTTACGTTGTTCCATATAATACGTATTGTAAAACCAAGATAATTATTTCGTTTGGAAAGTCTATCATCGTATCGGTATGTAAATTACAAAAAATAGATTTTTTATAGTTTCACAGATTTTATAGATACTCATAACATACATGTGTTATCGTTATCGCACACAGGACATGTCCCCTTATTTTTTGTGTAATCTTTTCAACAACTAGCATAAAACCATTTTATACAGTATATGATGAAGCAGAGTTTTGTCTGCTCTGTCTATTTATTTTATGTTATTTTTAAAGGTAAATTAATACAGTGCTCTAAGATAAAGAATAATGGCAGATATTTGCTACTTGTATTTCTAATATAAATACTGTAACAGACAAAACCTTAATAAAACGAGCGTCATTTAAAGTTAACGTATAATATCGATTTAATCCGACCATTTATTAATCTTATAGTTCTTTTGCCTGTCTTATCGTTATTAAATTATAGTTTTAAATAAAAACCTCCATTCGTATAATATCGATATATGCATGTCTACTTTATTAGGAAATAACTATAACGATAAGACAATTTATTTATCGTTTTTTATCTGACTAACCATAAAATAACAATTAACGAAGATATTTAATTATTTATCATTGATTTATTTTTATTAATGAGGATATTAATAAAAATAAATCAATAATTAGAAAAATAGATGGAAGGCATCACGCAAAAATTAAATTGTTGATGAATTATTAAGTAGAGATAGATATCGATTCTCTAGAATTGATTTTGTTTTTTTATTTCTTTGTAATAAAAAATAACAATTTAAAATTTTTCATTATTGTCATCTGCATAATTCGCATTTTAAAAATGTCTTTCGAAAATCATATCTATATTTTAAAAGTTCTGTATGATTCTGCATGATAAAATTATGCTATTTTCATATGAAAATTAGCTTTTACAGCTTTACTGTCTGTTACATATTTTCTAAGAAACTTTACCTTCTTTTTTCTAAATACATACATAAATTTTTTTATGTCAATGAGATATTTTTCTAAAATAATGATTCGCATTTAACACTTAACATTAATCTCTATCTTAGTTGTTAACACTCTTTTAATTATTTATATCAATACTATATACTATATTAAATGACATCCATTTTATCATGACTATTTACAAGACTGATCCAAAAAACAAAATATTATCAGACTTTATAAATAATATTGATATTGATCCTGATAGTGAATATGATTTGCTTGAAAATGATAATTATAGCTTCAATTCTGATAGTAATATCCTCTACAATTATTGATAATACATGTGACTTTACATTAAATCACATAGCTTTTCAAAATGCAAGTGAGTGAGCAAATCTTGATAATGATTATATTGACAATGATATAACATGGAATGATTTGATGACAATTGAAACTGAATCAACAATTAGTACTTGTAAATCAGAGCATAAAGAAACTAATAGTAATGACAAAGAATTATATGATGATAAAGAATCATGTGTGATTTTGGACATCAACAATGGATAATTAGAACAATGTTCAAATTATTAAAAATCAGGATATGAATTTCATCTACTAAAGCAATTGGTAGGAACATGCGAGATAGATAAAAATGTAATAAAACAAACAGGTCCAGAAAGTATACTTCATAATTTAAGAGTTTGCAAGTCACATTATTCATTTGATCAAAGTTATTTACATGAAAAAGAATAAAACAAATGTGATCAACTGAAAAAAGCTGTATTTTCAACATTATTATATATTTTATCACAAAGATAAATATATTTTTAGCTGGAAAATAAACTGTATAGAGTATTCAATAGTTATTAATAATCAGAATATTTTAAATGCTATGTCTTGAAAAAGTAAATTTGAGAAAATTAGAAAAATATTCAAATTATAATTCAACAAAAGAAGAATTTGAAAAAAATAAGTGAAGCTGTTGCTCTTGTTACTTGGAAATCTCATTCTGAAATAAGAAAAAAAAGAATTTGATACATCACAATTTCTTGAAGAATATTAAAATAGCTTTCTAATCTTTTTATAAAAGTTTTTTAATAGTTTTATTGATATTTTACAGAAAAAAAAGCATGAAATAACAGAAAAAATAAAAACAAAGAGAACTTGAAGAAAAGAATTTCAATATAGCTCATTTAGCAAAAATTTCAATTTTTTTAATATTTATGATTTTAATAATTACATTTTCAAGCATTAATCTATGACTAACACATATAATGAGCTTATTATACAGAAAATCCAAACTATTAAGCTTATTATGCATGATATTATATATAGACGATATTATTTCTTATACTTAATAACATGAAAGAAGATTAGAAAAACAAAAATAAGTGAAATTAAGTCAAAAAAAGCTATTACAAGAGAAAAATATTTGAAATCTTTATGTAATAGATAATATTAACTTTAAAAAATATTCTTTTGCTTTGAAAATATTTATGATGCTACTCATATAATAGCTTATACTACTTTAAGAATAATTTTTCAATTCAAATTATCTTTTTTTTTAAATACAAATTTTGTTACAGTTGATAAAAAACAAAAATTTATAATAGATCAATCAGACTTTACAACAAAGCAAATTCAAGATTTTGAAAAAGTTTTTGATATTCTTTTAGAATTTATTATTGAATTTGATATAATTCATAATGAAATAACAAAAGATATTGAGTTAAAATATAAAATATCATTTATAAATATAGTAATTCTTGAAGCTGAACCAAATTCTTATAATAATAAAACTATTTATAAAGCTTATAATATGAATTTTAATAATATACATACAAAAAATAATGATATAGATTTTGTATATGATGAGATAATTTTTTGCTATTTAATATCTTATCATGAAAAAGACCAGAAGTTAGACTCTTGCTGGAAGTATGACATACAAGTAAAGAAATATGTGAAACTTTAATTACTATATTTTCAGGCTATGAAATTTTCAATTTAGCTGCTTATCTAGGAGTATATTATCTTGATAAACTGAAAAAAGTGATTGATTATCAAGCTATAAGTCATGTTCTAGAATTAATATAGGTGGCTGTAGTAATTGCTTTAAAATAAATTACAAAAAACTAAAATAAAATATTTAATAATATTTCAAATATAAATAATATAATAAAAATATGGTACCTTTACTTTTGTTAGACTGGCTATTAGATTGGTCACTGCATTAGAATTTGACATGATTATTATGATATACAATTTTAAAAATATAATGGTATTTACAATAGCTAGAAAGAGTAATTACACAAAATCCACTACTCATTTTATTTATTATGTTAATAATAAATCTTCTTTATAATTATTACTTTATTATATTTATTTAGTTAATTTGACTCAACCAGAATATTTTTTTGTCTTTGATAAGGCTCTTGAAATCCTTTAAAGACAAGTATATGAAATAAAATATTGATATAAATCCAAGTAGAAATAAAGATTTAATAATGAGAATATCTTCTGTATAATCTGAATGAGAATATCTTGATTTGCTTTTAGATGAGTTTGTAGAAAATAACATTTTTGTTCATGAAAGCTGCATAATAATTTTTCATGAAGAAAAACTTTGGAATTTAACTTACAAACTTATAGAAACATTTGATGAAAATAAATTATTTCTCACAAAATATTTCATGACACAACACAAAATAATGAAATTGGATTCAAAAATCTTTTTAGTTGTTATGAAATTAGAGTTGAATAACTTAAGGATATTTATGCTCAAGAAATTGAAAAAATTATTCCTCTTAATACTAAAGATTACTGAATAAAAAAATATATGAACAAATACAATTAACCAGCAAAAAAAGCAGAGATAGATCAAAAAGTGCATGAAAAGATAATTAAACAACTCAACAAGAAGCATAAAGAGGCAGAAGTATAACAAAGCACAAAATCAAAGGAAAAAAAATTTGAGAACAATTAAAAAATTAATAAAAAACACTGATATTTAACAAGTTTAGAACAAGTAATCTTTGAAAGATTTCAAAATAATATTGAATTAAGAAAGACAGAGATGGAAATAGTGCTTGTAGAAATCTGTACTTTATCTAATGCAAATCTTAAAGAATGGGATATAAAGAGAGCTTGGGAAGTTTGGTTAAGATATCAAAGAAATTTTCATAATGCAAGCAAACTTAAAATTAACAGGAATTCTCCACAAATATAAGAACATTATTATGCAGTAAAATAATATTAACAACTTTTCATATAATAACCAGATCAAAAAAATAATAAATCAAAAAATCAAATGATATTAATAACAATGAAAATAAGTAAAATAATATAAGTCAAAAAAATTATATGTAATTATGTTTTTAAATCTCTTAAGCAGTAATAATTTTTTATTAAACTTTTAAATATGTGATATATGGAGACTAGAAATTAATTCTCAATTTCAAAATCAATTATGATAAATAAAAATTTTTATTTTTTATTATTAACGCTAATGCTAAAAAAAATTGAAACCTCATTTTGATGATTTTATTGTACGATTTTGAAGGACAATTCTACTTTTTAAATTTTTATGTGATAGCTTATATTGTGTAGGAACTCTTAATCAACAATATGTTTCATGTTAAAAATTTTAACAACTTCTTATCTAAGAAGTGAATCCAAAATTTAACCAGTAATATCATAGAAAATGACTTTCTTGATAATATTACTGGTCAAATTTTGTATTTACTTAGGTAAGAAGTTGAAGGAATTACATATTGTCGATTTAAGAGTTCCTGCACCACCATATCTATTTTTCTGATCATTTATTAATATCTTCGTTAATTGTTATATCATTGGTTTGCTTTTATTAATATTCTCGTTAATTGTGATTTATTATTATTGATATCTTCGTTGATTGTTATTTTATGGTTAGTCAGATAAAAAATGATAAATCAATTGTCTTATAGTTCTTTTGCCTGTCTTTTTTATTAAATTATAGTTTTAAATAAAAACAACATTCGTATAATATCGATATATGCGTGTGTGTCTACTTTATTAGACCAAATTTAGGAAATAACTATAACGATAAGATTAATAAATGGTTGGATTAAATCAATAAATCCGAAAATGACGCTCGTTTTAAGGTTTTGTCTGTTAAGAGTTTATATTAGAAATACAATTAGGAAATATCTGCCATTATTCTTTATCTTAGAGCACTGTATATAAAATGGTTTATGCTAGTTGTTGATCATATAGTGAAAAGATTACACAAAAAAATAAGGGGACATGTCTATGTGCGTTATTGACACTAAATACTTCCGTATATGGTTAAAAAAACCACGTACAAATAAACCTTAAAATCATTAACGCTGGACTATAGTAAAAAAAGACAGAATACATTTAAAAAAGGTTTATCTGTACTTTTGGTAATGCAATATGGTATGCGCACAAACCATTACTATAATGTAATCACATGAATACTATTGAGCACTTTTTTCCATTTTTATTTCTTCCTTAAGGTAAGTAAATTGGACATGCAAAAATCGGGTGCCGCCCAACATCCCGACACCAACATCCCGAAATTCCAAAATCCCGACAACATCCCGACTTCCCAACTTCCTGACAATCCAGCATCCTGACAACCTAACTTCCCGACAACCCAACCAAACTTCCCGACAAAGCCAACATCCCGACAACCCAGCTTCCCGACAAAAGCCAATAATTGATAGAGAGGGAAGAATTATAAATGTTATTAATGATCAAAAAAATCGTTCAGTGTTAGATTTTCTTCGTGGAATTGCGCACAATCTTTCTTTGTAATGATATGTGTTGCTTTCATTCTTTTATATAAGATTATGTTCAATTTTACGTTCAATTTCCTTTTAAGTTAAATCAGTTAGTTATTAACGAATTGTTTATCGCGTTGATGCTTAAAGGAAGTTAGGTTGTCGGAAAGTTGAGTTGTCGGGATGCTGGATTATTGGGAAGTTGGGTTGTCGGGATGTTGGATTGTTGGGATGTTAAAATTTCGGGAAGTTTGGTTGTCGGGATGTTGGGGTAAACCCAATTGGATCACCAGTTTCCGTGATTTAAAAATTTCCAAATAATTTCCGGTAAATGCAACATTGTTTTAACGTTAATATAAAAAAGTTGACGATAAATTTTATTTTTGAATCATTAATACAAATTATAATAATGATTGAAAAACTACGTCCGGTGTTAAGGATATGTATTGTTGGTTTCCAATGCTTCGTTTGTATCAATGTCTATTTTATATTCAGTAGATGCTAGAATTCATGTAAACAAGCATTTTTAATATACATGTATCGATAGGGATTTTTTTCGGAAAATAATGACTTTACCTGGCCCATATAAATTGACATTTGAAGAACCTAAATATTTGATATATGTATATTTAACTCAATCCGAAATGCCCTTTTTGATTGGATATAAAAAGGAATGTACATACCTGTATTAGTTGAAATTGATATTAATTTCGGAGTAAAGATTCGACTAGTGTAAATTGCATTTAAGTGGATTTGTTGTTTTGCGCCTTTTTGTTCCATCTTATCAAGTTCGTTCAAT
>CAJVPS010001634.1:0-14699 GCA_910591765.1 Ambispora leptoticha | reverse complement strand
TGAACAAGTTGAAAGTCTAGTTCATCATTAGATGAGGTTGCCATTTCTACTGTTTCTTCCTGGATAGTGGTGAGTTGCTTGGAACCATCCTGGGAAGAGGAAGTAGTGTGTGTATGGTTGGTTGAAGATTGTTGTGGGGAAGAGAGGTTGGTGTTAACGTTAGTAATCTCCTTGGGAAGAATAGCAGTTTCTGTAGTCGACATATCTGGGAGCTGAGATTGTTGAGTTTGTAATATGTCATTATTCCAAGGTCATTCGACAGGAAGTTGTTGTTTACGAGAGT
Source organism: Ambispora leptoticha (assembly GCA_910591765.1). NCBI lineage: Eukaryota > Fungi > Glomeromycota > Glomeromycetes > Archaeosporales > Ambisporaceae > Ambispora > Ambispora leptoticha. Next base: position 14,416 of record CAJVPS010001634.1, on the reverse strand, counting down.
TGTTGGGGGATTTGAGGAGATTAGAATCAGGATTTCCAACAGAAATGTTAGCATTTCGAAGATTCTTACAGTCATCTCTTTTGTGACCTGGTTTATCACAGAAAGTGCAGAAAGAAGGAGCAGCTTTCCAGGTTACAAAAATATTGGAGGACTTGATTTTAATAGATCTGGAGATCTTGGTACAGAAGGTGAGTTAATCTTCTTGAGTTGTAGTGTCGAAGGTAACTGACCACTTATCTGAACAGAGAGAAGTGCCTTCCCAGAGTTTGGGTTTGATAACGGCTACTTTTCCTATTTTATCAAAGGTTTCTTTGATAGTAAAGGTAATTTCATCACTTTGAGAGAGAGGAACTCTGGAAAGAGTGATAGAGAAGAAAGTTTTTTGGTTAGAGAAAGCTCTTTAAGCTTTCAGGTTTTTGTCAGTTATAATGAGAGTTTTAGCTTCCCATTTCAGTTGAGATTCTTCAGAAGTAAAAGCAACTTCTAGATAGGTACGTTTACCATGAGCATATTTTAGCTTGGCACTAAATGCGTCAGTGCCAAATTAAAGATGAGAAGAGGAAATAAGTTGATTATCCGGGATGAGTTGAAGTTGCAAAATATCATATATGAGAGAAAAGTCACTGTCTGTTTGAAGAAAGACACCATAATCTTTTGCGATATTGTAAGTTGGTTTGCCCAAGGCATATCTTGCAGCATTGGCATAGGAAGAAGATTTCTTTTGTGAGAGTTTTTCTTTTGGATTTGTGGAAGACTTGGAGTTTTCTGAAGAGATTTCCTGATTAGATTGGTGAGGCTGTGTAGTGTGGGATCTCCTAATGTGATGGTGATCAACCACATTGTTGGATTCTGGATTAGGTAAGTTATTGAAATTACCATTACCATAATTATACATGTGAAAGGGGGAGTAATGGGGATAAGGTGGAAAATAGCCATATATGGCAGAAGGAAAAGGGGTTGGGGAATAGTAAGGGGCATGACGAGATACATCTAGATTTTGATGTGGGAGAGAAAGCCATTCATCATGACCGGATAGGGTGCCAGATTCCGTAGTGAAGAAAATTCTTCGCTTGTTTTTTTCTTTAGTTTGTCTGATAGAAGGATGTTCAGAGTCACTATCCTGGCTTTCTTCATCTGGGGTAAATGCCCAGGTGCGTTTAGAGACAAGACCAGGAGAAATTTCATTAAGTTCTTGCTGAAAAGGAACACAGTTTTGAGTTTCAGAATTTTGTGAGGTGTTGTTTGAGATACCCGTGAGATGTACAGGTGAAAGAGATGACATTTTTTTTTCACAAATGAATTTATAACAATGAATTGTCTGGTGGAAAAAAAAGATATTGATAATCTAATAAAAAAGCAACAAAACTAATAAATTATTTGAATGAATTCCTTGTGCAAGCTTTAACAATGCTCATTAACTTGCAATAGAAAGTTTTGGTTAGATGAGCCACTAAATGAAGAAAGGGATTGTGAAGAAAATAAATTGAGAAATAGAATTTGTATTGAAATCATTACAATAAAAATAAACATTTTCTAAAATGGAAGTTGCTTTTTGTTTCTGATACAATTAAATTTTTCAAAATAGATTCAGACAGCTCGTAAATGCACTAGTAATATTAAATATTATGGAATAACTAAAAAAGCTACAAATGAATATATAGTGATAGATTATGCAAAAGATGGTGATCATCTCTGTTACCATTGTTACCATTAGAGTTTCCTTAATTGTGGCAATCTTTCCGACGTGACCTGCAGGTGATCGACTCGTGCCACTTAGACATACCCCCCATAAAAAGAAATAATACCACTTACCAAAAACACAATAACCCCAAAAATAGCACTACTTACATACTTAGCACACTTCATTAATAATTAAAATAATAGAACTTTATTCTTTAGTAAAAGCGATAATAACATTATTTATTGGGATCAATTCGATCATTAGTAACAATTATTTTTTATTATTATTTTGTTTTTGTTATTTTGTTTGTTACAATGTTTGGAGCGTTATTTAGTATAGTATTTGATACAATGTTTAGTACATACTCTAGCACAATATTTGGCACACGCTTTGGCACATGCTTTGGTACACTCTTTGGAACACTATTAGGTACAAGGTTTGGTACAATGTTTTTCACTATTTCGATTACTATGTAAATAGAATTATTCTTTAATATAGCCAAAACATGTATCCACCACAAATGTATATATAGGCGTTCTTGAGCCTTCAATCAAAGATAAGCTATAATAAAGAACAAAGTAATTGAAACCGTATTACCTTTTGTTGCCTGTATTATTGAACTTCGGGTTTTACCGGAAGAAAGCCATTGTTGCGTGAAGAGTAGCCTAGTCGTAGAGAATTATTCGAACATACATTTTGTGATTCTGAGAAATTTACCCCGTAACCCTTAAAATTAGTCTATATTGCAATAATAATTGGATGAATAAAAAGTAGAAATCTTAAAATATAAATTCAATCAACACCATAAGTAGATTAATTTGTATCATTAAGATGTTATAATAAGGGTGAAAATTTTGTTTTTCGTAATCTACTATGAAACTTCTATGCGTAACTTCAATTATGCACTTTTTGAACTTATTCATCCATTAATTAATAATTTTGAAGGGATATATGAATGCATTATTTTTAATTTTTAATAAATTTTCTTAAGCATAATCGCATAATTATAATTTTTAATACAAAATTGTCACATAATTATAAAAAAAATTTATATGAAACGCATTATTGCATGCATAATTGATAATTTATTACCGCATAAAATCATTGTCCCTGGTTCAGAATTTCGTGATCATGTGATTTGTTTTAAACGTCACGAGCGACGTTGCGACGGTACGTTACCTGTAACCTATGGCCATAGTCATCCGATTTAAATAGTTTAAAAAACCTTCTTTTTTGTTTCTCCTTTATTATCATTATATCAATATCATCATATTGATATGTCGCGTAAGTAATGTTCACATTGTTGATTTCTTGATTTTTTTATTTTCCTTTATCTTGTTTGTGTTCTACATTATTACAGTATCAAGCATTATACATATTGTAACGCGTCACATCTTATGATATCATTCTTTATATCATTACTAACATTGAGGATGATGTACAACAATATTAATAGAAAGTGTCATTTATAATAGTAAGTGTCATTTTTAATAGAAAGTGTCATTTACAAATATATGTTTCATTATAACAATCGAACTCCAAATGGCGCAGTAATAAATATCAATCAAATTGACATTAAAAACTATATCGAATAATTGGGGCTATTGTTAACGTTAAAAATTAACTGAATTAACGTATAACATTCATAGCGATCTAAACTTTGTTGGTTCAACCATTACTTTTATCAATCTATTTACTTAATAGTTTATAAAACTTACATATAAAGGAAATACACGTAAATGACATTTTATGAATGAATCATTGAATTGTCAACACCGTAATTGTTGCACCTTTTTCTTGTTAAATCACTTAAACTTTTTGTCTGATTTTCAGATACGCAAACGTGCTCTATTACTATTCACACCAAACGACATGTCCAAATTTAGATAAAATACCTAAAGATCATCGGAAATTAACGTTAAAGGGCTAACATCCCGCAACGCGAGAAGAAGCTCGGCATGTTCCACTCCTGTTATTGTCGTTTTTACTAAATCTTCAGGCATAAATTCTACAGCTTCATCAATCAATCGAATTATAAACCGTTTTCCCACTGGCGGTATTGCTTTATTGGTGATAAAAGAGATTAATGATGCAAAGGTTGTGTGCTCGCCAACAGCAATTTTTAGATCATATATTTCTTTCTTGGTTCTTATTGACACCGTCTTTACGATTATTTCTAAATAAATCGATATACATAGATTAAAATTATAAAATTAATTTAATATTCTGCAAACAAGTATTTTAAATAAAAATAAATAATGCCGCTACATACCTTGTTGATTGATATCGTCTTGATTCAGCGAAAATGAAATCTTTCCCCGTTTTTTAGATTTTTCTGTCACGTTTTCAAACGGAAGTTGATTATTTGTTTAAAATATAATAAACGAATATTAGAACAAGTTAAAGATCTTTACCTTCAGTTGTTTTGATTTGAATATCGATATCTATGTCATATTAAATAGTTACATACAAACATGTGTTTTTTTAACAAAAATAATATATGCGAAATAGTAATTTTACCTTCATTTGGAACATATAAATTAACACTTGTAGAACCTAAATATTCAATATATTTAAATTAATGTGAAATACCTATTTTAAATGAAATAAAAATAAATATGCGCACCTTTATCAGTTGGAATTGATATTAATTTTGAAGTAAAGATGCGACTGGTGTAAATTGCATTTGAGTGTATTTGTTGTTTTTTATTTGTAGGAATGCTTTTCTGTAGTTTCATCTCATCAAGCTCATCTAATTTTTGCTGTTCTAGTTTAACACACTCTTTGATAGGATTTACTGAAGTGCTGTAGCACTGCAAATGCAAAGTATTTAGTTTCAACTCATACTTGTCATAAATGGAGCCAATAAAGTCCGCAAGTTCCTCAGCAGTTGGTCTGTTTTCTGGAATAGGATCCCAACATTTTTCGATAATAAATTTGCACCATACTGGAATATTATTTGGCATTGTAGGCCGCACTCCTTTATAAATGTCTAAGACGAGATCTCTCCCATGACTTCGTCCAGCAAATGGTAGTTCACCAGTTACTATCTCGTACACAATCATGCCAAAGCTATAAATGTCTGCAGCGTTAGTGTATGCCTTTCCATTTAACACCTCTGGGCTCATGTAAGGAAGTACTCCAGAAATTTCTTGGTTAGATTTTTCTATATTTGTTGAAAAGCTAAATATAATTTGAGTTGTGTCCATCATTAAGATATTTCCAGGATGAAGGTCACGATGTAGAAACTTTTCTTCGTGGATTATTCTCAGTTTTTCGATAATATCATATAAATATTTTAATTTTTGACTCCAAGTTAATTTTTCGTAGTTGGAATCAATATATTTACAAAGGTCACCATCTTTTGCATAATCCATCACTATCGAATATTCATTTGTGACGGGATTTTTAGTTATTCCGTGATATAAAGAACTACATTTAACGGCGACCTGAATCTAATTTGAAAAATAAAATTTTATCAGAAAAAACACCTTTCCACATTAGTAAATGTTCATTTTTTACCTCGTGTATAAACTCTGGAGTAATTTGCTTTGAATTGTGTAATGATTTCAACACAATTTTTCTTTCTCCATCTCGTACAAATTTATTTTCTTCGTGATCCCATAATACTAGTTCTATCCAATCATCTTCACCGTACGTGATATGATGATGCACTGGTCCATCCAACCAAGTTGCTTTATAAATTGACCTAAAACCTCCTTTTGCAAGATATTCAACGTTGGTGAATCTTTCAAAAGGAATCCATTCGAATTTAATTTTATATTTTTTATAATTACATTCTTTAATTAGATTATCGATTTCTTTATCTCCGCTAGACAATTCATCGTTATAAATTCGTTTGCGATATTTGGAACAATCTTCGCAGCCCTTGCCGGTCCTGTTCCTTTGACAACAGTAACATTTACTACAGTCATGAGTATTGTGAACTAAACACTCATCACAGTATTCATCTTCTTGACAACGTAAACATTCACTACAATGTTGAGTATTTGATTCCATTTTAGAGCTCAATTTATATTTGTGAAGTTCACCACAGAATGCATGCATGACTATCAAGTAATCGTTTGTAACTATATTTTTAGTTATTCCATAATATGCTATCAAGTTGCCGTGATCATAACATTTAAGCCCCGTTTGAATCTATTTTAAAAATTTGATATATCAGAAAACAAAACGCAACTTTCATGTTAAAAAGTGTTCGTTTTTTACCTCGTTTATATACTCTTGAGTAATTTGCTTTGAATTGTGTAATGATCTCAACGTAACTTTACTTTCACCTCTTCGTGTAAATTTATTTTCTTCATGATCCCATTTGGGAATTCTATTATCATAATCCAATGGTCCATCCAACCAGGTTGCTTTATAAATTGTCCCAAAACCTCCTTTTGTAAGATATTCAACGTTGGTGAATCTTTCAAATGGAATCCATTCGAATATATTTTCATTTTCATAATTAAATTTATTGCATTCTTTTATTTGATTATCGATATCTTTATCTCCGCTAGGCGATCCATCGAAATAAATTCGTTTGTGATATTTGAAACAGTTATTACAGCCGTAATATTTTTGACAACTGTAACATTTACTGCAATCATGAGTATTGTGAGCTAAACATTCATCGCAGTATTCATCTTCTTGACAAATAGCACATTCATCACAATGATGAGTATTTGATTCCATTTTAGAGCTCAATTTATATTTGTAAAGTTCACCATAGAATGCATGCATGACTATCAAGTAATCGTTTGTAACTAGATTTTTAGTTATTCCGTAATATGATATCATGGTACCGTAATCATAGCATTCAAGTCCCGTTTGAATCTATTTTGAAAATTTGTTCATATCAGAAAACAAAATGCGACTTCCACGTTAAAAAATGTTTGTTTTTTTACCTCGTTTATATACTCTTGAGTAATTTGCTTTGAATTGTGTAATGATCTCAACGTAACTTTACTTTCACCTCTTCGTGTAAATTTATTTTCTTCATGATCCCATTTGGGAATTCTATTATCATAATCCAATGGTCCATCCAACCAGGTTGCTTTATAAATTGTCCCAAAACCTCCTTTTGTAAGATATTCAACGTTGGAAAATCTTTCAAATGGAATCCATTCGAATATATTTTTATATTTATAATTAAATTTAAATTTATTGCATTCTTTTATTAGATTATCGATATCTTTATCTCCGCTAGACGATTCATCGAAATAAATTCGTTTGTGAAATTCATAACAGTCAACGCAGTATAGGACATCATCATCATCATCATCATAGCTATCGTATTCACCTTGACATTTATTACATTCATTACAATCATGAGTATTGTGAACTAAGCACTCATCGCAGTATTCATTCTTTTGGCAACGAGTACATTCACTACAATTATGAGTATGTGATTCCATTTTTGAGTCCACTGGAAAAATGCGCGGATCGATTGATTGATGGAAAGCGAGAGTTAATCGTTGTCGTTATATAAATGTATTCAAATCTATATTGCATATGCAATGTACATGTACATGTATCAGTATGCAGTTTTCTTTATTGTTGTGGCTGTGTATGCTAAAAAGTGCATGCATTAAAAAGAAAGCTTATTTGGATGGTTGGTAGATACGTGTACATATACAATGTATGCGGCTTTTTATTGTTTGTGGACGCTATATGCTAAAGAAGCATGCATCTAAAAGAATGCGTATTCAACGTTGATAAACTTCGAAAAGGAATCTATTCGAATATATTTTTATATATAATATTCTTTTATTAGAGTATCGATTTCTTTATCTCAGCTAGACAATTCATCGTTATAAATTCGTATTTGAAATAGTCATAGCAATACTCATTTTTTTGACTCATTATAATGATGAGTATTTGATCACCATCTTTGAGTTCACTGGAAAAATGCGTGAATCGGTTATTATCGTTGCCGTTATCCATGTATATACGTGTACATGTGTGTATGAATTTAAATTCTATGTGTAACTTTTATTACATATAATATGCAGTTCTTTATTGTTGTGGCGTGTGTTCTAAAAATGCATGCATTAAAAAGAAAGCTTATTCGGATAGTTGGTAGACATGTACATATACAATGTATACAGTTTTTTATTGTTTGCGGGCGTGTAAAGACACATGCTTTAGAAAAAAGCTTGTTTGCTTGTGTTTTGATAGAACAATTCTATCGCTATTGTTACGCCTATCCGATCTATTGAGTTTCAAATATTGGACAGAATTAATACGTTGACTGAAGTTTCTTCGATGTAAAAGGATCTTTCTATTAAATCTCTAGGGGATTATACCAATAATTACAGTTATGTTAATATATTTGATTTAATAAAAGAGATTATTTGGAAGGATTACGCGATTAAAAATGGAGGTTATGATTTTATTTTTCACAACAGAATCGACGGGAAAAGTTACACAGAGTCACGAGGCGGTGTATCAATCGAGATTTCTTTCCGGTTAGACCATTCTATGAGGGGAGTCAAAACAATAATAACTTTCTTTTGCAAAACCATTAGTCAATTTTACAAGCAAGAGGTTATGCTATTTGAACTTTATTATAACTTGATTAGACTTAAGAGCGCGCCTATATATGCAAGAAAGAAAAACATTTACCTATATTTATTAATAAAGCTAATTTAAAAAATTTAGCTTTTCAAAAATCAAAGTTGACTTCATTGCTAATTGATACATGTTTTTGGGACATTGGTAAAACTATTCTAGATATGTATTACCAAATGGTCAAAATAATGTACCAAATTGTCAGATTACTGTACCAAACAACGCGCTTAAATGTGCAGTTGATCGGATGGTCTATTACTATTAAAAATTAAGCTGTTAACCAAAGTTCTACTTGTTGTTATAATAATAATGGTAAAAAATTTATGTTGGGGAAGGTTCTCTAATTACTATAAGTACAAATGTACTAATTGTTCTATTTTGGACGTTGGATGTTTTCGACCATTATTAACTTCATGTGTTACCAGTCGATCACATGCAAGTTGACTCGGGAAAACTCTAATGTTACGCAAAAACTGATAATTCGTTGATTTAGCACCGATATCTTTTATCCATGCACATCAATTCATGTACATGTATTGATTTTATTGAAAACAGTGAAATTACTTTCATTTGGAACATAAAAATTAACATTTGTAGAACCTAAATATTTGATATATAAATCAATCTAAATTTGCATTTTAATTGAACATAAAATAAATTTACATACCTGTATCAGTTAGGATTGATATTTATTTTGAAGTAAACATTCGACTCGTGTAAATTGCATTTGAGTGGATTTGTTGTTTTTTGTTTATATTCGTGGAAATAATTTTTTACGATTCTATCGCCTCATCAAATTCTTTTAGTTTCTGCTTATCTATTTTCAGAAAAGCTTTAATTTCTTCATGTGTTCGGTGTAATGCTGAAAATGTAAAAAAATGTTATTTTTGATAAAGTAGATAAATTCGAATATGTTCACAAAATAGTCGTTCACCTGTTACAACCTCGCACATAACCATACCAAAGCTATAAACATCTGCAGCGCTAGTGTAAGGTTTTCCATTTAGCACCTCCGGACTCATATAAGGAAGTACTCCACAAATTTCTTGCTTAGATTATTCTATATCTGTTTGAATGCTGAGTCCAAATTCAGCAATTTAAGGACGGTTCCACATTAATATACTTCCAGGATGAACATCACGATGTAAAAACATTTCTCTGTAAATTTTTGTTAAATCTTGGATTATATCGTACAAACAAATATCTAATTTTTGATTCCAAGTTAATTTTTCGTAATTAAATTAATTATTTATGGAGATCACCATCATCATCACTATTGTGCAATCGTGTTTTAGTTATTCCATAATATTTAATAAAATCAAGACTGAACTTTAGAGCAGCCTGAATCTATTTTTCGAAAATTTTGAGTGCATTAAAGAAAAGCTAACTTGCTTTCATTTTAGTAAATTGCATTTTTTACCTCACGTATAAACTCAGAGTAATTCGTTTGAATTGTGTAGTGATTTCAACACAACCTTCTCTCTTCTCTTCGTTTAAATTTATTTCTTCATGATCCCATTTGTCAAAGTAGATGTGCAACCTAGTTGCTTATAAATAAACCCAAACCCTCCTTATGCAAGATATTCAATGTTGATAAATTTTTCAAAAGGAATACACAGTGAACCTGGATACAACTAAGTGGTCCTTTTCTTTGTTATATCCAGGTTTTCCTCTTTATAAAGAAGTCTATTCAATTTTGTTATAGTTTCATTAAAGTGGGTTACGATATAAATAATTATTTTTATTGATCAGACAGAAAATTTACTGTCTACAATATAAAGAACTACGCATCAAATGTCAAATATTCCTCGAGAGTGGTTTGTCACGCCAATTCTGCGCTGGTTTGAGTAATCTTTTTTCTCAAATTATTAAGTGTGTTTATAGCAGAAAAGTCAATGTTCAAATTCTTTTGTGCAATGTATGCAAGCATGTTATCACATCCCAACAATGCTTCAGAGCTTGTTACAATTCATTTTTCAGAAGATTCTTCCTCTTCTAATGTATCAATATGATTAATTGTATCTACAATCTCTTGGAATAAAATGTTTTCATCAGTAGAGAAATAATTTCTTTGTTTCTATCAATATCTATGTACTCTTCTATGTTGATTGGTTCATCCATTGGCAAACACTGAATGAGATCTGCTATTCCTCTTTTAACCATTTCAATTTCTTCTGTAGCACATGTCCCAGGAATTGAGGTAGAGAAACTGGTAAAATATCCATGTGAGTCCAGGATGATATAATTATTCACATTATTATACAATCCCATGCTTTAATCATGAAGTTAATCACATCAAGAATAGTAATTTTTGGAATAATTGTTGGGTCATTTAGTTATAAAGATGGATGAGATGTGAATATAGTAATCACTGATAATATGCCTAAATAATAATAAGTAAATTAAGTAAGAAATAAAACTTATAATTAAAAATAATGTTTTGCAGATCTTGAGACTATAAATAATTTCTTGATCAAGTGATTGAAGTTGGATCAATACATTTGGAAGTAAAAAATGAAGTTTGACATTGGATAATTCAAAGATCATTGACTTTGTGACTAGGGATGTCATTAGTTAGCAAAATAATTTTGCAGTTTTTTAAATGAAACATGTTAATCTTTTTAAGATAACTTTCAAATATAGAGCATTGCATTCAGATGGATTTATTATAATAATATCATATACCAAGTGTAGTTTTATCAATTCCACATAATGATCAAGTATTATTTGAGTTATTTATGAGCAGTATAGGTAGCTTTTCTTCTCCTATTATATTATAAGTTGCGAGTATAGATACATGATCCTTCAATAATTTCTTTTCCAAAACTAATATGCAAGCAAGTATTGTTTGAGATTTCATTTTCCAAAACAGAGCTATTTCATTACAATGAAAAATATCACACTCATTATAACCTTATAAAATCAATTTTCAAATGTTCACATTGCTTGAACAATTTGGCCACATCGACACTTCTCACTTTCCTATGCTTTTTGTAAGATTTTAGATGATTTCTCTTTTTGAATTCTTCTAATTATCCATTAGTTGTACCAAATTCGCAATTATTAAACAAAACAGCAAATTTTCTAGCTTTTTCTCTCAAAATTGAATCAGTTAAGATCACTTTGTCACTTAATATATTTTCTACCCAAAGACTTAATGCTTCCTCTATATTAGGAAAACTGCTTTGATATCTTCTTTTAAATGTATCAGTGGTGAAGATTTCATCAATATTAAGCCAGTAGTCACTATTTGACAAAAATTTCACTAATTATTTGTATGGCACTTTCAAACTGTTTGGCTAATTTGGCTATTTTAATCAAGAGACTGTCTTTTTTTATTTGACAGATTTCTTTTTTTTCAATGTCACGAAGTGCATGATGTTTGTTCTTAGCAGGTTTTATCACTTCGTCTTGAACTATCATGAAGAAACAGACTAGGATTTACTGTAAACTTTTAAATATTAAGTGAATTATGTCATACTGACATACATATTTACATTAATGGGAAAAATTGCTGAACTTTATTATAATAAGATGCACTTTATTATAATATAGTGAAGTTTATTATAATATAGTGAAGTTCATTATAAGAAAACTTTGTTATATTCTTATTAGCCAACTAATTTAAAACTTCGCTATAGCAGGTAACCAGGTTTTCTTAATTAACTTTGTTATATCTGAGAAACTTTATTAGACAAAGTTTTGGGACATCAAAAAAACTTCATTATAGTCAAAATTTGTTATATCCAGATTCACTGTGTATTCATATTTATCGTCATAATCAGCATCTTTTTTATTAATCTTATAGCATTCTTTTATTAGTTTGTTGATTTATCTTTATTTCTGCTAGATAATTCATCATTATAAATTAGTTTGTGATATTTAAAGCAGTCATCAGAAATTATATGATAAAAAAATATCATCTCTTTCACTCGTACATCTCACAGGTATCTCAAACAATACCTTACAAAATTTCGAAACTCAAAACTGTATTCCTTCTCAGCAAGAACTTAATGAAACTTCTTCTGATCTTGTCTCCAAACATACCCAGGCATTTATTCCAGATGAAGAAAGCCAGGATAGCGATTCTGAACATCCTTCTACCAGGCAAACTAAAGAAAAAAACAAGCGAAGAATTTTCTTCACTACGGAATCCGGCACCCCATCCGGTCATGATGAATGGCTTTCTCTCTCACATCAAAATCTAGATGCATCTCATCATGCTCCTTACTATTCCCCAACCCCTTTTCCACCTGCCATGTATGATAATTTTCCATCTTATCCCCATTACTCCTCCTTTCACATGTATAATTATGGTAATGAAAATTTCAACAACCTACCTAATTCAGAATCCAACAATATGGTTGATCACCATCACATTAGGAGATCCCACACTATACAGCCCCACCAATCTAATCAGAAAATCTCTTTGGATAACTCCAAGTCTTCCACAAATCCAAAAGAAAAACTCTCATGAAAGAAACCTTCTTCCTATGCCAATGCCGCTAGATATGCCTTGGGCAAACCAACTTACAACATCGCAAAAGATTATGGTATCTTTCTTCAAACAAATAGTGACTTTCCTCTCATATATGATATTTCGTAACTTCAACTCATCCTAGACAATCAACTTATTTCCTCCTCTTATCTTCAATTTGGCACTGACGCATTTGGTGCCAAGCTAAAATACATTCATGGCAAATGTATCTATCTAGAAGTTGCTTTTGCTTCTGAAAAATATCAACTGAAATAGGAAAATAAAATTCTCGTTATTGCTGGCAAAAATCTAAAAGCTCAAAGAGCTTTCTCTAATCAAAAAATTTTCTTCTCTATCACTCTTTCCGGGGTACCTCTCACCCAAAGTGATGAAATTACCTCTACTATCAAAGAAACCTTCAATAAAATAGGAAAAGTAGCCATTATCAAATCCAAACTCTGGGAAGGCACTTCTCTCTGTTCAGACAAGTGGTCAGTTACCTTCGACACTACAACCCAAGAAGATCAACTCACCTTCTGTATCAAGATCCCTAGATCTATCAAAATCAAGTCCTCTAATGTTTTCATAACCTGGAAAGCTACTCCTCCTTTCTGCACTTTCTGTGACAAATCAGGTCACAAAAGGGATGACTGTAAGAATCTTCAAAATGCCAATATCTCTGTCAGAAATCCTAATTCTAATCTCTCCAAATCCCCCAACAACTCTCATAAACATCAACCTCCTGTCGAACAACCTTGGAATAATGACATCTTACAAACTCAATAATCTCAGCCCCCAGATACGTCGACTACAGAAATTATCATTCTTTCCAAGGATTCTTCTAATGCTGACAACAATCTCTCTTCCCCATAACAACCTTCAATCAACCATACACATACTACTTCCTCTTTCCGGGATGACTCCAATCAACTCACCACTACTCAGAAAGAAACAGTAGAAATGGCAACCTCATCTAATGATGAACTAGACTTTCAACTAGTTCAAAACAGAAAATCTAAAAAGAAATCTTCTTAACCTCCCATCAAGTAACACAATACTCGATCCAAAATCTCTCTTCCTAAATAAATCTCCAAATTGCTACTCTTAATGTGAAAGATCTGGTCACCCCTCACAAATTCTCAAATACGACCAATCTTCTTAAAACGTACAATCACATTGACATCTTCACTTTACAAGAAACCAATATTCAAAAATAAAATATCTCCTTTATTTCTAAAAAATGACACTCATTCTCCTCCTGGACTCCCTACGTTGCTATTCTAATTAATAATCGCAATATCAAAGTTATCAACACCTTTTCAACAAATAAATGAAACTTAATCTTAGACTTTACTCTCAACTCTCATATCTTTAGAATTGAAACTGTTTATATTCCTCCGGACAGGAAAAGGAGACTTTTGTTTCTTGATTCCTGGTCCCCCTCCATCAGCAATGATAATTATATTCTTACTGATGACTTTAATGTCAATCTTATTCCAACTAATCACCTATCAACATCAACCTCAAGATCAGACCCCTCTGTTTTGATTTTGTTGAACAAGCTGTTATCCCTAGTTGATATGCAAGTTCTCGCTGGTATCCCTTCCATTCATACCTTCTCTCAAATGACAAGAAACAATCACCTACTTCTCACCAAACTAGACTACATTTTTCTCTCT
>CAJVPS010001633.1:0-14702 GCA_910591765.1 Ambispora leptoticha | reverse complement strand
GTTTAATATATAATGGTAATATTATATTTAGTATTACATATATTAGTTTAATAAATAATATATTAAATTATTACTAACATTTAATAAAGAAAAAATATAATACTTTTTATATTAATATATAAACCATGAGATATCAGTATTTAATGTAATTAAAAAGCTAATCATCAACCTTTAGAGTACTGCATAGTATGTTACTGAGTTCTTGTATTAAAAACTTCATAACATTTATCAATTTCTTGTATAAGTAACTCAGTTATTCTTTTAAATTCTTGTATGAATCTATTATTTTTCACATTTTCTTCTAATAAAGATATTCCTAACTCAAATATTTGCCTAATCCTATTTATTACATCTCTATTTTGTTCAGAGTCTTGATATTAATTAATGATAATATAAGAATTACTTGTAAATACTGTGAATATACTGATAATTCACATGTATCTATTCCAAGAATCATTATGTATGCTAATTTGCTAATGATAATCCATATCAAAGAAGATAAATAGATAATTATGCCAGCACTTTGTGAAGGCAAAATGAGAAAAGAAATCTGATACTAAACTGATTTTCTTCACAATAAGATGCTTGCACATCAGAAAGTGATTATTTAGAAATACAGAACATGAATATATCTTTCTTTCTTACTGATTGATCTTTGACTAAGCTCTAATTATTCTTGTTTGAAAGTATTTCACCAGGTAAGAAATATATGTTCATTAAGATAAAGTGCTATTGTATCCTTTATATCTTTGACTAGTTATTATGTTAATATTTGAGTTAGTTGATCAAGACATGGGTGATTATAATTATACTTATAATTATACTTGAGTATTCTCTAATGAGACTCAGTAATCATTATTATCTGAGCAATTAGTATTATATTGGCATATGAGATACAGGTGAATAACTGCTAATTCTTACAATTATACTAATTGTACTAAAGATATCTCCATATTACAACATAATTTTTTTGCTGGCAGTATTAATAAGTCTCTTGAGTACAAAGTATATATAATTCTGAAGATATAAGGAATTGATCTATATCAAAAGATATCAAAGGATGTAAAAAAGTATACTTTTTTATTATTTGTAATATTTTCTTAATTTTCTTTTTAGTGTATTTACAGATTTTTTGACCTCTAGAAAGCCATGTTAAATCAATAAAGCTAAATTATCAGTGAGCTTCACTAGATTTCTCAGCTATATATTGACTTCTATGAAATTTTTATTCACTCAATTTTTTTCTATAGCATGCTTAATATATTATAAATAAAGCTGAATATTTGGTATCCATGATCAAGCTTCTTGTATCACTGCTATCTCTCCAGCATTTTTGTTTAGTAATATAAAACTTGACTAAATATTCTTATTCTACAATACTTCAAAGAATTCTCATAAGATATTAGTATGTATATTTATTGCATTTACTAGATTAGATGCTTAGTTTTTTGATGTGATATAAGTATCTAGGAAAAGATATGCTAGAGATATACCATACCTATTACAGTTATTATTTATAGCAAATAATTCAAATTTTTACTAGTTTATTTTGAATATTGAGTTCATGATAAGCTTTATAATATTATCTTTTCTAATCTTATTCATAAAAGATGTAATAAATTTCAGACTATTAATAAAGTTATTTTTAAGATAGAAAATAACTTTGAACTCTTCATATTAAAGTATATCCTACTCAATGAAGTTCTTTGTAGATTTTAGTTAATTTGCTATATCAGTTACATATTATTACTTTGAGAATTGCACAACCCAATAATATACCTATTGGTAGGTATGTATTTTTCTATCTATTAATTTTTCTTTATGAAATTATTTATAGATTTCACTTTTACGCAAATTATAAATTATATTTTTCTTAATTCATACTTTGATATTTTCTGATAGATTGAACTTGTGATATGTGAGATATATATATTTTTCAAAATGCTAAATAGTTAATAAAATCCATTCTTTATCGAAATCAATCCTGATCATAATTGAACTCTCATAATTAAATCTTTGAATTGCAAATTTAGCTTTGCTGATATGCTTAACTGGCTGGTCTCTTGATTGCTTGAATTAATATTTTCTTCATTAGTTATAGCAAAGATAATATATTATACATCTCTTTTGCTAACCATTTTTAGTATGTAAATAAAAATATTCAATCATCTAATGATATCTGGAAAGTTTCTTGAGAGGATCAAGAAGATCATTAAGAATATATTGATAGGTTCTCTTCTTGTTAAATACAGTCTAAGCACTAGTAGAATATATAATCATCTCTTTAATAAGATCAAAATTCAAAGCAACTTTCACAAAAAACTTTACAACTTTATCTTTGGCTTCACAATTATGAAACTATGTGATTATTACTTTCTTTAGATCTTCAATATCATATAATAGTCTATTATATTTCTCTTCTGAATCATCAGCTATACTTTTATGATTATTTTTCATATTGCTGTTAGAGGATACTATTTTATTAGAAGATATAGCTTGATCTCTATATCTTTTTTCAACACATATATTGCACATGAAAAAGATTTTTATTTGGCTTCCTTTCACTCAAGTAAATTCTCTAATCAATCTATTATTCTGATATCAAGTACATCTTTTCTTCTCAATATTATTAATAACTAAGAAAAAGAATTTCTGTTCAGATCTGATATGAATTTCTATTTGATTTGCAAAATATTTCTAATATTATTAATATACTATTAATTTTATTATTTATGATTGACATTTCATTATTTATGACTAACATTTTATTTATTTTATTTTTAAAAAGTAATCTGATGAGATTGTGAAATTCTTATATAGATCATGATATTTAATTTTTAGCAAGATTTTATTTATTCTTGATATATTACATCATATTTTGTCATGTTATTATATTATATATTATAATATAGGTAAATATTATATTTAGCAAGATTAGTGAAAAATAGAGGATTTTATTAAATGAACTAATTTTTATTTATTCTAGAAGTCATTAGTATTATTATAGTAGTAATTAGACAAATTCAATATTACTTGTAGATTTAATTAGGAAAGGAGAATATATTTATTAGATGCTACATCTATACTACAAGTATTATTTAACAAAGAAGTTACAGAAAAAATAAATTTACGAATAGGTAAATATTTGATATAATTAATATGTTTTATTAATTTATTTCTAATCACAATTATTACTTTTTCTAATTAAAAGTCTTGTTTTATATTTTACATTAAAGTGTTTTGATCAATCAATAAAGATCTTAATGGAAATAATATCCAATTATCTTCTTTTCTAACAAGTCTTAATGATCAAAGGTATCAGAATGATGATAATCATAGTTGATTATCTGATCAATACTAATTTCTTAATGTAAAATTAAGATTTGTTTGATACTATTTCATATATTTTTTTTGATAAGTTTCTTCAACTTTAGTTCTTGATTTATTATTTGGATTTTCTGGTGATGGTAAAAAATTACTGATATGATGAGAACTTTTCTGATCAGAATACATATTTTTATCTTTATTAGATAATCCAAGCTTCCTTCACCATTAGATTAACTTTATATTTTGTATTGGTAAGTAATTTTTCACCTTTGAAATTTATTTTTTTTATTCCTCATTAAACTAATATTTTCTCTTTCAGCAAGCAAGTCTTTAACTATTAAAGATATTGAAATGATGATAATCATGATTAATAATCTAATTGATGTTATTACTTAATAGTTCTATATCTTTTCATTAACAAGTTTCTTCAACTTTAGTTCTTGATTTATCATTTGAATTTTTTAGTAATGGTGAATAATTATACTAGTATGATGAGAACTTTTCTGACTAATCATCTTTTTTTATAGTTATCTTTTTTCATAGTTATCTTTTTTGAGTTTCTCAATTACTAATTATGATGAAGTTCTTTGATGATAATTGTAAAGAGAATTGTGAATTCCATTGATTTTAGAGGTGATTCAAATTCAATATTAGAATAATAGTAAATGAAATATACAGATTTAGAAGAAGATATGCTATATTCTGTTTATAACTCATTCATTTATGTAAATTTAAATAATTGATTCAGAAAGTGTCATAATATATATATAATATAAATACAAATATTCTTTTTTGGAAGGATAAAAGCTGTTTGATTTAAATAGAACAAAGATATTTTTTATTCAAATCAGAAAATTAATTTATTAATCAAAAAACTTTCATTAGATAATTCAAGCTTTCTTTATTATTAGATTATCTTTATGTTTGTACTGATAAGTAATTTTTTACCTTTGGAATTTATTTTTTTTATTTCTTATTAAACTAATATTTTCTCTTTTAACAAATAAGTCTTTAACTATTAAAGATATCAGAATAATGATAATTATGATTAATAATCTGATTGATACTATTACTTGATGATTCTATATCTTTTTATTGACAAGTTTCTTTAACTTCAATTCTTGATTTATCATTTGAATTTCCTAATAGTAGTAAATAATTATACTAGTATGATAAGAACTTTTCTGATCAGAATATGTATTTTCATCTTCACCAGGTAATTCAAGCTTTCTTCATTATTAAATTAACTTCATGTTTTGTATTGGTGAGTAATTTTTTGCCTTTGAAATTTATTTTTTTTTTCATTCCTCATTAAATTGATATTTTCTTTTTCAATAAGTAAGTCTTTAATCATTAAAGACATCAGAATGATAATAATCATGATTGATAATCTGATCAATACTATTACTTGATGATTTTATATCTTTTCATTGACAAATTCCTTCAACTTCAGTTCTTGGTTTATTATTTGGATTTTCTGATAGTAATAAATAATTATACTGATATGATGAGAACTTTTCTGACTGGATATATATTTTCATTATTACTAGGTAATCCAAGCTTTCTTCATTATTGGATTATCTTTATATTTGTACTGATAAGTAATTTTTCACCTTTGAAATTTAATTTTTTTTTATTCCTTATTAAACTGATATTTTTCTCTTTCAGTAAGCTAGTTTTTAATCATCAAAGGCATCAGAATCATGATTGATAATCTAATGGATGTTATTACTTGGTAATTCTATATCTTTTCATTGACAAGTTTCTTCAACTTCAGTTCTTGATTTATTATTTAGATTTCCTGATAATAATAAATAATTATCAGTATGATGAGAACTTTTCTAACTGGATGTATATTTCTATTACCATCAGGTAATTCAAGTTTTCTTCATTATTAGATTATTTTTATATTTTATATTGGTAAGTAATTTTTTGTCTTTGGAATTTATTTTTCATTTCTTATTAAACTGATATTTTTCTCTTTTAATAAGCTAGTTTTTAATCTTCAAAGATATTGGAATTATGATTAATAATCTGACTGATGCTATTACTTAATAAAAAATATTTGGTGATTCTATCTTTTCATTGACAAGTTTTTTTAATTTTGATTCTTGTTTTATCATTTGAATTTTCTGGTAATGGCAAGAAATCATTAGTATGATGAGAACTTTTCTAATCAGGATGCATATTTCCATCTTTACCAGGTAATTCAAGCTTTCTTCACCATTAGATTAACTTCATATTTTGTATTGGTGAGTAATTTTTCATCTTTGGAATTTATTTTTTTTTTATTTTTCATTAAACTGATATTTTCTCTTTCAACAAGTAAGTCTTTAACCATTAAAGATATTAAAATGATGATAATTGTGATTAATAATCTGATTGATACTATTACTTAATAGTTCTATACCTTTTTATTGACAAGTCTCTTCAACTTCAGTTCTTGATTTATTATTTGGATTTCCTGATGATAATGAATAATTACCAATATGATAAGAACTTTTCTGATCAGATATATATTTCCATCTTTATCAGATAATTCAAGCTTTCTTCACTATTAGATTATCTTCATATTTTATATTGGTAAGTAATTTTTCTGCTTTTGAAATTTCTTTTAAGCACTTTGATCAATCTGAAATCAAAGTCTAACTATTTTTTCTGGATAATAATAATTATAATTAGCTCAAGTCTGAAAAAATAAGCAAGAGTAAGCAAATGGATAAGCAAGAAAGTGAGAGTGAACAAGTTAATAGTAATTGAGTGGGTAATTTTATAAGTAATTAAACAAGTAATCAAGAAGATAGTTGAATAGGAAAGAATAAGTGAGCTTTAACTATCAATAAGATAAAGTGAGAATTTAATAATGATAAGTCTTATTTTATTTGAATATTCTTAATATTTAAATTATTCTTGAGTTACATTATAAATAAAAAAACAAAATGCAAGTTTATTCTTAAAATTCAAATTATTCTTGAATTACATTGTAAATAAAAAAACAAAGCATTAAGTTTATTATTCTCGAATTACATTGTAAATAAATAATAAATGCATGACATTCTCAGGAACTCCAGAAAGACAGAATGTGATCGGAAGTCACAAGATCTGTCATTTTTTTTCTGTTTCACTTTGTTACTATTGCTTATAAAAAACCACTGATCCACTAAAAAAATTTTTTCATTCTCTTCCCTTGCATTATCTAGCTTCTTGCAACGCAGTTCATAAACCAGATTCATTACGCCATATATCATATAAAAGATACCATGTCTTCACACGCTTCTTCACCTTCATCACCGGTTTCTACATCCTCTACTTTAATGGAAGAAAGGTCAACTCGCACGATGGCGGACGTTATCAAGAAATATAAAACGGAAGAGCTTATTAACTATTTGCAGAGGCAGAGCTTGGATGATGACGATTTATCAATTTTACGTAAAGAAAAAATATCTGGTTTCGACTTTTTTGAGACAACGAAAGAAGAATTCCGCAACTATGGTTTGAAAGCTGGTCCCGCTAAAAGATTTGCGAAATTCATCGAAGAGTCATTAGAACAAAAATTGCGAAGCTTCTCGTCATATAAAACACTGGACGAATTAAAAGATGTTCTTCGTAAATACAAAGTAAACGGCGAGGATATTATATGCATCAAACAATTTAATCCGGGTATGTGTTACCTTTTTTCTTGGCATAATTTGGGCGAACTTTTTTGGCGATTTGTTCGCTGAAATTTCTTGGCAAAAGTGATCGGTATGAAGAATTATATAGATCATATGCTAATGTTTTTTCTATTGTATAGTTTCCGAGAAAATAGATGATAACGATAAAGCCCTCGAACAATATATGAATGAAATAATACTGCGGTTAACGAATGTACGAGGCGACCCGATGTGAATTTATTTCATCTATATTACACGCATCAATCGCTATCACACGGAGGTTAACGGATAAAGAAATCAATATAGAATTGCAGAGGGATACTTCGGGTGAAGAAGCGTCTGGTAGAGTTGATTACGCCATAACAGGGATGGAGGATCTTTTGTGCATCACTGAGGGTAAGCCACGAAATGTTAAGATTGGTTATCTCCAAAATATAAAACAACTCGAGAGTTCCTTCCACATGAACAAGAAGAAACGAACTGCGGATGAAGCTTTTAAGGCCGAGGATTACGACTATCTATATGGAATTGTGTCAACAGGTATGTGAAATTTTTTCTATTGTATGCAGATACATGCCGGATTTTTTTATGTTAATTATCGGATTTATTTTTAGGTGCAGATTGGCATTTTATTATGTTTACTTCCGAAGGTATTTTTTGTACTAGCAAAAATGAATATCAAATAAATCTTACGAAAAAGGCACTTGGGAATCAGGAAAATTTAAAGGAAGATATAAAGCAGGTAATTAGTATAGTTGTAGGATTATTGAAAGATAGGGTTTCAGCATGTGACGAGCCTGAATCTAAGAGGCAACGTGTACAAGAAAGAATTATCAAAAAATAGTTGGTAGATAGTTTAACCGCCCTCATGTATTTTGTACTGTATCAATAAAACAGTTAGACCTAAATGGTCTTTTTTCCGATAATTAATTTTGTGTGCGATAATAAACATTTTTTCATTTGAGATCATCACCAAGATCCATTCAAGACCATCGTCCAGGAATATCGATTCCGTTAATGGATAGGGTCTAAGATATTGACCAAAGTGGATATAAAAACAGGTAGGAATCTCGTTACTCGATTACATTCTTAATCATTATGTCTCTCTCCAGTCTTAAAACCCTTGCATATAACATTCTAAAGGAAACGGGTGGAAGTATTGATCAAAATATCAATGATACGGAACTGCCACCATGCTCAATATGTAACAAGAAAATTTTAACACTTACATATGAATCGTTTACTGTTCTCGGTGGTTGTGGGCACATATTTCACAGAATGTGTATTGAGAAAAAAATTCTGCTTACCATACCAAATACATGTCCCTTCCCCAAGTGTGGAAAAAATGTCGAGCTTATTGATGAAGCCCAACGACGAGACTCTGTATCTTCTGAAATAAGTGGTATTTCGAATCTGGCTGATGAATTTACTCGTAATGTTGGATTTAGTTCTCAAAAAACTTCATCCCAGGATCAAGACGTGGAAATGGATGGAAATGAAGGAGTTGAAATCCCACCCACCCTACCGCAAAAGCGTGTTAACGAACTATCCCTACGGCGAGTTCCTCTGATAAAAAGATTAAGAAGCAGAATCGGCGAAACTGAAGAAACTTATTGATGAATTATTATCCAGCGATTCTTCACAAACTAACGAAGCTATAGAAGAGAGCGCCTCTAGTCACGCTATGACTGCTAAAGGAAATGCTAATGATTTTTTATATTTTTTTAGAAAGATCGATAATCCGAATCTAAATATCTAGTTTCTAACAGAGAAGTTATTAGTAGTTATTTCGACTTTGGAGAGGTTTTATATAAACGATATAAGGATTTAAAAAAGGATAATGGCAAAGAAGGGTCGAATGCTCTACTTTTTGATGAAGTTAGGAAACAAATTCCTGCGGAAGTGACAGATGGTGGCTTACGGAAAAGAATGGAAAGGACCCGAAAAATCCAGACTTTTTACTGCTATTGTTAAAGGGGATGAGAAGTTAGCAAGGCAAAAAATATTGTTAATTAGATCGTTTTCTGTACATTCCATTTCAGCCTTAAGTCGAGATGATATTGATTTCGTAATTGTAAAATGTTTGAAGACGACGATGTGAATTACTGCGCCACATCACTGCGCCCTCACGACACGCGTGTCGTGGAAAACCAGATATTGATATATTTTGCCATACGTAATAAAACAATGAATGTATGAATAAAAAAATCGTACTATTTCTTATGAAACGTAACAAAGTGAAAATCGTAGTTAATACTCGTCGGAAGATCATCTACTCTTTAGAAAGATTAAGTGGTTGATCCCATCCCTTGCGAAGATATAAAGGATCTTCTTTTGCTCTTGTTAAATCAATTACAATAAATTCTCGTCCTTGCAAATTTTTGTCAGGTATATCATTAACATTACGCCAATTTTTCGTATATCGCCTAGCAATATTAACTAGCTCATCATATGTACCACTGCCATTAAATAAACAAATGTAATCCAGTATAGCTGTCATTAATGGAATTTACCAGCGTAAGTGTAATAAGGCTACACAAGATGTCACGAGTTTGATTTAAATAATAACTGCTCTCTCTCACTTAAAAAATAATGTGTTGTATTTTCTTTTTTCTTCTTATATTTCTATATACATTCGTTGCATTCCTTTTCATAATTGGCACAATTGGCATAATTGGCGCGACTTCTATATTGATTCTGTTCGCTGGGTATATTCTTTAATGAATGGAATGAACACATATTTTTGTGAAAACCATATATATACTAATATTAAGTAATGCCTCGTTAGACTTTTCATTTTATTTAAAATAAAGAAGGAACAAAATCCACCCGAAACGCTTCAAAGTCTCCTCAAATATGAGCACAAGCCTGGTCAGGCACAAAGGTTTCTCGGTACAGTTCAAAATTTTCTTTATATACATGAAAGCATAGTGGCAATACATGTAGTAAAGTTTTGATGTTTGTTTTATTTAACCTATCATAGCTCGCATGGGAAAGAATTTCAGATGGCCCTCCTCCATGCCAGAATATCTCAGAAGACATTCCTTCAGAATAATTGCTGACATTGAGTTCGAATTTGATGACGAAGTCGGGTTTAACTTCATATTTTTCTACAACGCACTCGATAGAGGTGAATTTACGGGACATGAAAACGAGTGGGTGACGGTACACAACCAGAAGGTAGTAGAGTATGGAAAGGAGTATAGCGATGATCAATTGGACTACGTTCTCGAAACTATGCCTGGTGCCATCCAACACCCGGTTGATCAGACACATCTGCCACTACGTAGTAAGCCGGCGAAGATGATGATTTCTCAGCGCGCTAATAGTGGAGATGATTACAAGGTTTGAATGCGTGCTTAATGAGAAGCGTTATCTTTTATAAGATTTAGTTTTTGGAATTTGTATAATTTTTCAAATTAATTTGATCTCTAAATAAAGATCAGGATTCGCATCAGAAGACCCAATGAAATTAATTTGATCGCTATTTTTTCATATGATTTTTATGATACCATGAATAACAACAAAAAATATACATGCGTGGTCGATACAGGGGCTCCGGAATCCATCTTGCCATTTCATGTTAAAAGGATACTTGGGAGGCAGGAATGGAGTACAAACCTAAGAAGAGCTGGGGGTTATGGAGCACCCGCGGAACAAGTTTGTGCGTCTAGGATGTTTGAGGTATCTATTGGGGATGATCATAATTGGAGCAAGTAGGTTCAAGCCAAAATTTTACTCTGGGAAAATGATCCTGGTAATCAAGTTGAATATGCCCTTGGTAATGATGTTACGGACAAATTAGCATATGTTCATGAACCAGGGAATTCGTTAAAGTTTTTAGATATTGGAGATGAGATCAAACTCACTACATTTTTGAATACCTGTCATTAACTTTTTGCTTATATAATTTCCAACTCTTTGAGTTTTCCGATATGTAGATCGTTATAATACCACATCTCAATTAAATAGATCCCATGCTTGCTGTTTGATAAAAATTATTGGTTCCTAACTTAATTAATAAGCTGGTTGTTCCTATTCATCTAATTTCAGGGGGTGTTCCAACCGAGTCTAACCGCTAGAGGATCGTCTATTGCCTTAGTAAAATCAATTCTCGATTTCGCAAATGTTTATCGGATTATCCGTATATTATCGCACGATTCTATAAATGTCGTCTCTGCTTCCTATCCCTCAAAATAGTGCAAGATAACTCAGATTTTCGCGGATAATTTTAGGTGTTTGTGTATATTTCTGTGATACATATATTGGTGAGATATTTTGATACTGACCACTAATGAAATAAGGAATAATTCATTCTTGCATCTTTTTTGATTTGGTACATAGATTCTCAAATACTGTACTTAGCTCTGGAAAGAATTTAGTTATATCTGGAATTTTATCTGGAAATATCCTTTTAAATGTGATATCTTCTTGATATGATTTAGATGCATTCGCAAAGATCTGAAAGCTATTTTGTACAAGTTGCCATTTCGGCTCAAAGTGTTTATCTATTAATATGAGATCATTGTTTTTGATACAGTGATTTCCTTTCTTACCTTTAAATATTTGTTGTAATTTATTACCTAACATAAGATTAACTATCATATTGATTTTTCTGCTATTGAATCCTCTACATACCAGTAATCTGAATGGACTCTCTAGACTAAATTTGTTATCTTTCATTTATTCTGAGAATTTGTTTGATATTTTGTTCACTTGATCAACAAATATGGGCATGTCTTTTACTTTTATTCTGATTAAGTTAATTATTATATTGAAAAATAAATTGCATATATATTTTACTCTATATAATTTGCATTTAATCACAAATAATTAGTAATTTAGTACTTTGAAGTTTAATTTCAGGATTAAAACTTTTTATGCTTGAAATTGCATTTCTTGAAATCTGATCACAATATACAATATTGAATTTTTAAAGATTGTGATATAAATTAATAGTATTAATAGTTGCATTGGTAATATTACACTTTTCAAGAATAAGTTCTTATAAATTGGAATATAATTATAGTAATATATAAATAGATTCATCAGTTATATTCTTCCATTCTGATATACATTAAAATATTAAAGTTTGAGATATAATTCAGCAATTCTTTTTATAGATAAGTTTGTAATTTTACTATTTTTAGGATCTTCATCTTCAAAAAAAAACTAAATAAATTAAAATATAAACTTGTAATTTCTATTATTTTACTATTGGAAATATAATTACAATTAGATAGATGAAGATATTGAAGTTTTGAATAAGAATTAATAATTTTTTTTAATGATTTATTAGAAATTTTATATTCACCTATATTAATATACTTTATTCTTTAATATTTTCTTGTAATTTCAATTAATAATATATTTATAAGTTTTTTATAATAACTTATATAAAAATGTACTAAATTTAAATATGTTACTATAATTTTATTAATAGTTTCATCATTGATATGTTAATATTTTTTTATATTTTTATATAATCTAAGATGGATCAAATTATAATTATAATTTTTTCTAAAGTCTTACTAGAAAATCCATAATAATAGACTATTATTAATATTACAAATTTGAATACTGATTTTAAATTTAATATAAGATTCTATTAGATATCTTGCAATTAAAAATACAAAAATCAATTAATTTTAAAGTATAAAAAGAGTTTTGTATGTGAATTACATATTCAAATTTATTCTAATAAATAAATAATTTTTTTCTACTATTATAAAATTCAATCTCTTTTTATAATATAGATATAGAATACTTATATTATAATTAATTAATAAATAAAATTGAGTATAATATTTTGTCTTTGGCTAAATGAAGATTTCAGTTAATATTTCAGATAAGTTTAGAGAGTGAATTTTAATATATGTTATTAGTACTTATTTTACAAATTTATATTTTATTCTGTAAATAATCTTTCTTAATTAAAATATTTTGAATAAATTTATATAAATTTATATCATATTGTATTTTAATAAGATTTATATCTTGCTCTTTACATATATTTTACTTTTTTTAGTTACATGATCTTTATAAATCTAGATCAGCCTTGCTATTAGGGTGAAAGTATTTTGAAATAATATTAAAATGTTAGATATTCTGAAATTTAAATACTAATTTTAGTTTTTTATTATACTTATCTAATTATATCTCATCTAAGAACTTAGTCTTGCATGGTAAAAATTTCTTACTTAATAGATTCTTAATAATATAATAATATAAGAAATACTATTCAAATTTTATAGCTATTAATAGATATAGATATTTTTACTGATATTTTCTATTTTCATAGAACTAGAGATATATTGAAATTATTTATTTAATCAGTTTTACTAAGATATTTTCTATTACACTTATCAGTATATGTAATAGCTTTAGCTATTTTATTAATAATATGAATGAAATTAACAAATCTGAAATAAGTATTTTCTTTTAATATACTCTATAATAGATACTGAATTATATTAATATTCACATATAAGAATTCTTCTCTCATAAATTCATATTTTGAAGTATATTCATCATTATCATCTCCAAGATAATATAAAACTAATTCATTTTTTATTATAATAATTTTTTGAATTTTATGTAAAAAAAGTAAAAATATCAGATCTGTAGCTCTTTTTTAATTTTTTATATCTTCTTTTTATTCTGCATTAACAAGCAGATAGCAAATTATATCATCTTTTTTTAACCTATTCTCCTTATATTTTCTAATAGAATGCTTATACTTTATAAATAACTGAGATTCAACCTTTTCTAACTTAATTACTTTTATAGATATTAATTCCTATTTCTTTGATCCAGGAGCTCTAATAAGATATATCAGATAATTATTTAGATAATTAATAATTTCTGATAAATACTTAATCTATGTGCTTATTAATTTAGGATCTAAGAATATACTTTCAATACTATATTAAATTTTATAAAGTATTTTTGCAAGTATCTTACAGAATTTATTTATAATTACTAGATTTCAATAACTATATATACTAATTAATCTAATTATTATATTATATTTTTTCATTATTTTACTTATCTTACCTATAAATTTATATTCTTGATTATATTATAAAAATATTAATCATATAAATAAATTTGATGAATTATTATAAATTTTTTTGAAGGCTTTGATAATATCTAAATTATTTTTTGATATAAGAGAAATAGCATATTTAAAATATAATACAATATTTATAATAGTAAATACCTATTTATATATTTTTTTATTAATGATATTATTTGTAAGATATAATAAATCATATATATGTATATAATTCAGATGTGAAATTTTACCATAACTAACTTATAAAATATTTTTTGATAATGAAGCATATTTTTATTATTTATTCTGATTATATAATCATTTATAAACTTTTTTATATAGAAAATTATATTTTTTATTTCTAATATCATTATATAATTTTTGAGAATTGGAATAATAATTAGTGAAATAATAAAAAAATAATTTACTTATTAGATTTAATTTCTTATCTAGATCAATTTTAATAATAAGCTTGCTTAATTTACTTATTATCAATATATTTTACTATAATAATAAATTATATTTTAAAGTTAGAAGATAAATTAAGAAATAAAATCTCTTTCTATAAAAAATATAATATATGGGTTGGTGCAAAAAGATTTGTATCTCAGATAAATATTAATAAATTATTTTTTCAAAATAAAATTTTAATTCTGTCTTATTTA